>JAKCPI010022957.1:0-173375 GCA_023213315.1 Euborellia annulipes
TCTCTTAATAAGCAAGGTCTTTAAATACACAGGTTGGCCAGAAACTAGTAAATAAACAATTTTCAGGTCACAGTTTTTGATTGGTCCACGTCATAAAGCTCCTCCTTGCATATATTTTTCTATTTGGTAGTGTTGTTGACTACCTATAACCTAGTTCACATTCATTTTGTTTTATTTGCAAATTGTATAGTTTCTGACTAAACTAATTTAGACCCTGGTATTTATACTGCTTTATTAATAATATGCCAGGTATACATTTTTATAAATTGTTTGTTTCGAACGATTTTTACAAAAGGAGTAGCTCCATGACGTCACTCTCTTGAAATGGAAAAAATGTAAACAAACCGAGTTTGACCCCCCCCTGTTAATAAGTACAAGAGTGCCCACGGGGCTTGGAGTAGTCGGTAGCGTGCCTACCTTCTATACCGAACGTCGCGGGTTCGGACCCCAGGCAGTCCGATGATTTTATTTAAGGCATTTGGATACCAAATGACTTAAATAGAAATGCCTGGACTCCCAATAGATATTATCTTATACAACGGTTATCGTATAAAGTCTTATATGGCCTGAGTTGCCGAAAAGACTGTGTGAATGTGAGTGTGAATGAGAAAAAAGTGTGAATGTTTAAAAAAAAAAAAAAAAAAGTACAAGAGTGCCTACGGGCTTGGTCTAGTTGGTAGCGTGCCTACCTTCTATACCGAACGCGACGGGTTCGGACTCCAGGCAGTCCGATGATTTTATTTAAGCCATTTGGATACCAAATGGCTTAAATAGAATTGCCTGGACCTCCCAATAGATATTATAAATAATATAACGGTTATCGTCAAAGTGTCGCGAAAACCACTTTTTTGGATTCAGGGGACCTCAAAACGTGTATATCCATCAAAATCTCGACATCGAATTTTTGAATTTTTGAATCCAATACTTTCTCTCTATATATATTAACATATATAGAGGTAAAAGAAAGTAAAAATTATGTATTCATACTGCAGACTATAGAAGTGAAACTTCTTTGCAAAATTTATATTCACGGTAGGAACAAAATTGGTCAGATATGTTGACTAGTCTCTTCGACAGCTGTCTTTTTCTTGTTCCCGTTTTGCTTTTTTTTTTTCTCTCTTATACAGGTATGTATTCCATCATGAAACTGATAAGAAGACTGACACTTTTTTTTTAATTAACCTGATAAAAAAAGAACAATTAAATTTAAAAAATATTCTTTATTCATGACATGTCGTCATGTCGTTAGTAATATATTCAAATTTTTCTAATTTTATGATTGCTTTAATAATAGAGCCTTTTTTGTTGCTGTTATAATTAAAACTTGATATACTGATATAATAATAAACTAATTTTATTATTTAGGTAATTGAATAATTAATATTTATACAGTATAAACTGTTAATAAATCAGCGTTGATAAAGTTTTTAAAATATAAACATTATTATTGAAATAATTGTTTGTTTTTAATAAAACAAACAAAAAGCCTGTTCGTGTAGATATCCCATCCTACTCTAGGATTTTTATAATACGTCATGTCAAAATATATTTTTGGCCGGTCGGAATACAGTATTTACATTTAAAATGTTTGGAAGTGAACATTTATTTTCTCTCTGCGCGTTCCCCATCGAAAACTTTCATCTATATTCTGATAAAATTTTAAAAATGAATGTTTGTTTGTTTGTCCTGTCCGAGTTCCTAAACCACTGAACGAATTTTTTTTTTCAATTGGAAGGGAATCTTCCGGGAGATGTTTTAGGCTATCATTAATTGAGTTTTAGAGGAAAGAGGAAACCCTCTTTCTTTTTATAAAAAATACAACTATCTATGAATGTATCCTAAATTCGCAAAAAATTTGTCCGTCGAAGGCGAGCAATCAAATCCAGAGGACGAAATCACCTTTGGCGGGCATTGTGGCTAGTCTAGTCTATTTATAAATTGTTTTATGTAACAAATGCAAAGATTTTTTTTTAAAAGTTCCTTAAGTCTATTCTAAATCTCTCTCCTTAAGTCTGTTAAAAAGGCAAAGTTTAATCTATCTTAATAATGTATGTTCCTAGTTATAAATAAATTATTATAAATTTAAATTACCTGTACGTCTAGTCTAGATGTTTATTAATTTGTCTTGTTTAAGGTTGTTCGGACAGTACCTCGTAAGTCATAATAGAATCTCATTTTTTTTTTAATAAAATTAAAAATTTGAATGCCAAAATTCCTTATTATAATTTAGTCGTGACCTATCATAGTTTATAATTGTATTAAGTTAATAATTTAATTACTAAAAATAATAAATGAATGACTTTTGACTTGAGCAGTATTTCACGTAATATAGAACTGGCAACATTGCATTTATTAGCTGTTTATTTTAAATGTTAAAAGCCTTCAATTTTATTTTATTTAATATATTACAATGTTTAATGCAAATCAGTTTAAATACAATGGACGATTTGCGAGAAAAAATATCGTAAAATGGAAAAAAAATGTAAGTGACAGCTAGAAAAGAGAATTATTTTATGCGACGTTGCCAGGCTGGTCTGACTCTCGAGACTTCCTTATTTTTACTTTCTCTTACCTATGTATATATGTAATATATATATAGAGAGAAAGTATTGGATTCATGTCAAAAATTCGATGTCGAGATTTTGATGGATCTTCACGTTTTGAGGTCCCCTGAATCCAAAAAAGTGGTTTTCGCGACATGGTCTGTCTGTGTGTGTGTGTGTGGGTGGGTGGGTGGGTGGGTGTGTGGGTGTGTGTTCAATTTTAAGCATGAAGGAATTGAGCTAAGAGGTTGAAATTTTATATATAAGTTAAACACCCCCGGGACCGGAAAAATAAGCTTTTAATCAAAATCGGTCAAAGAGTACTAGTACTTTACTGATGTACTTTTTCAGTTTTTTTCGATTTTCTCAAAATTTGCTCCAACGATTTTTTTTAAAATTCAAAAATCAATTATTTTTTAGATGCTCTTTCAAATGTATATCCTCATTTTGCGATTGAAATCTTCTGAAGACCACTTTACTCTTGTATTTCATAGGAAAGATAGTAGAAATGGTTGCCATGGTAACAAAATATAAATATTTTCCCATACTTATAAATTTTACATCTGAATTCAAATGTTCCGTACTGTCGGGAACTAAATATATGTCGACACAAAAAATCTGGTGTGACAAGCACAGTACACAACTTTCGATTACCGAAGGTAAGAGAAAGTTGTGTGCTGTGCGCCAGTCACACCAGATTTTTAAATATTGGCGACTGTCATTTTGGAGAATTTTTTTGACTTTATTGTTAATATAGGCCTATCTTTAAAAGCCTTCGGCAGAAACTCTTGATTTTATGTTTAACGTATTCCTCGGAAGTGAATTGATAAAATGTAAGTTTTTTTTTGTATCTAATGCAGAGGTGGCTATATAATTCGATATGTGTGCGTTTCGTCGTAATTTCCCATAGACTACATGTTAAATTTCACTTTTTTAAAAATTAATTACACGATAACCCTGCCTCAGATCTGCTTCAAAATTTTATTTTAAACGTATGTGATAGTGATTAATAACATATTAAAAAATTAGCTTTTAATCTAATAAAGTGCTTTAATGTCCGAACAACCTTAATAATAAAAAAAAATTATTTAAAAAGAAAATTGACAAATTACGTTTACTGGGATTTTAAAAAACCAATTCTAACATTTTGAAGGCCATTACAAGAGTACATCTTAGAGGAAAAGAAGAATTAATGGACCTCTTGGAAAAGAGATGAAATTCTAAGGAAGAATCAAATGTACTAAGTTAACTGTACTATATGGGAGAGAAGAAACAAAGTGCAAGTGCTGAGTGGGAGAGAAAAAAAATAAAACATTTGAAACATATTTGGTCTGGCAAATGGAACATCTAAAGACAAAAGTAAAAAAAAGCTAATGGAATAAAAAAGACATGCTTACTTAAAGAGGGAAGTAATTTTGATAGAAAAGGTATTACTATTTATGACAAATCAGAATGATTTAATATTATAGTCTATATTGGGAAGCCGAAGGTAGGACAACAATCACCAAGATCAGTGTTATTAAAGGTGGAATTCCAACGCGACAGAGCGGCAGCGTCAATAGCGTTCCCCGCACCCGGGGCACTCCCGTGCCGTCTTTGCCCCGCGGGCGGCGGTGCCCCCCCCCCGTTGTTCTCGATCGGCCGCTGCCGGGGCGTCCTCCTAAAAAAAAAAACAAAAAAAAGGGGGCCTTTCAAAGAAAATAAAGAATAAATATTGATAGAATAAACTTTTTTAAATAAGGACAAGAGGTCGCGTTTTTTTTCTGACGCCGACAGCAGAAGCCACAAGGACGCCACTGCGGCTGCTGCAGTGACGCTATTGACGCTGCCCCTTTGTCTCGTTCCTCATTATTCCACCTTAAGCAACACCAATATACCAAACGTCGCGGGTTCAGACCCCCAGGCAGTCTCATGATTTTATTTAAGCCATTTGGATACCAAATGGCTTTAATAGAAATGCCTGAACCCCCCAATAGATATATTCTTTACAACGGTTATCGTAAAAGTCACCGGGCAAATATATTACACATAAACATAGGTAAGAGAAAGTAAAAATAAAGCTCTTGATTTTTTTTTTTTTTTAATTTCAAGATCTTATTAGTATTTAATATTTTTTCCCTGCTGCTCATATAATTTATAATTTTTTTTTTTTTTTTTTTTTAATCTAAATATTTAAAACGTCTAAGTTCGTTTCTTAAACAGATTTTATTATTCTAAAAAGAATATAATACATTAACGATAAAATTACAAGAGATAAGTAAATAAATAGAAAATATAATAAATATGTACAAATAACCTACCTAAAAAGAATAATTAAATTACACGTTATTCTTATAGTATAGATAGATACAATAGTTTAATGTAAATCTTCAAAATATAAATATATCATCTAAAACTAACCTAACCTTATAATATAGTTTATAAGAGCGACACTAGGGTGCGACACTAGGGTCGCTCTGACAACCAAATATGAATATTAACATATTTACATCTCCCCCTTCAGGTCACTTTTCTTCGGAGTAAAGTGACAATTTGCTCGTATGAAAACAATTTGATATTTTTTTTTCTCTCTTTCCACAGTCAACCTCGTAGATTGATGATGAGATTCTTCCTAATATTTTAAATGGTCCTATTCTCACTTTATCTGTTTTCTTTCTATTTATTTTGTTTCCGTTTTCTACATAAACAAAATCTCCAATATTGAAATTATGAATTTTTCGATTTCTGTCTATTCTCGCTTTATTTGCGTTAAAGCTCTTTAGTGAATTTTCAAAGGCTTCTTCTCTGTCTTTAGTAAGATCTCTCTTCTGGATGTCCTGGATTGGAGAAATGTGCGATTGCTTTCCATGAAGTAGATATTCGGGTTCGAATTTCGTTGAGGCTATGTATTGTACGATTATATTCACTTACACAATCCTCAGCAACTTTCGACCATGCACGTTTATCTCCACTGTTTATTTTGCATCTTATCCTATTTACTAGAGTTTGGTTCAATCTCTCATTAAGACCATTTGATTGTGGACAATCCATTGAAGTAAATACCAATTGAATATTTAAACCATCTAGATATCTTTTTAGCTCCTCTGAATTTAAACCAGTATATTGGTCCGCCAAAATTATTTTTATTTTCCTTCTTCTGTGGAATTCGATCAATAAGCCTTATAAAATCCTTAGCGCATTGACCCACTGTTGTGGATATCCAGGCATGTCTGCTAAAATGATCTACCAGGATATGCATAATTTTTTTTTTGGTGATCTATTTCCACTGAAACCCTCCCACGGAGTCTATTGACATAATTTCAAATGGCTTTGATGCGGGACCCAGCTTTGACATTAAACCAATAGGTCTATGTCTACGCGTTTTATTTTGTCGACATATAGAACAGCTTTCGCAAAATCTTTCAGTTAATGTATCTAAATTTCTAAAATAGTAGAATGGTCTTATTTTCGTTTTCATTTGTACTACTCCAATATGGCCATAATAGTCATGTACCCGTTTTATAATCCTGATTCCAAATTCTTGTGAAATATAAATTCTTGATTTATCACCTAATTTCTTAAAAAAAATATTATTATATTTTTCTGTTCTATTTGCCGATTCGAGTTCTTTACTGTTTTCCTTTTGATCTTTTACTATCTCACTTAATTCTATTAAATTCACTACTTCAAGTTCGCTTTCATTTTCAAAATATTCCAAAACCGGATGTCTTTTGATGAACCGATTACGAAAAACCGTAAGGCCTCAATTTTATTAGTCTCGCTCATTATATTATGTCTGGCGCATTCCTTTTCATACTGATTTATCCATTCAGTAGGATTTTGATTTTTATCAAATTTGTCCAATATAAACTTTTTTTCTACTTGATGCAGTTTTGTTTCGGTCGTATTTAATTTTAATTCTAATTCTTGAATTTTCCTAATTAAAAAATTTTGTTCTTCTCCATTCTGGGAAAGGTTGTTCATATTCGACGTTAAGGTCTCCTCTAATGGCAGTCCTTTGAAGGAGAGGTTATCGCCTTCATCAAAGTATTCAGTTTTAAGTTCGGTATCTAAATTTATACCTACTTTTCTATAACCATTAATTGGCTTAATGGCTAACATAGCATTTTTTATAGTTGGTTTCAATATTAATTTCTTGTGTTCTTCTAAATTTTGATATTCATTAGGTAAAACGTACCATATTTGCTTGTCTTCAGAGATTCCAGCCAACACAAATTTATTTTCACTCTTCTTTATTATATGGACAAATATTTTATGATCCATTTCTTCTTAATATAATAACTTGTAATTTAATTTCTAAGTTCGTTTCTTAAACAGATTTTATTATTCTAAAAAGAATATAATACATTAACGATAAAATTACAAGAGATAAGTAAATAAATAGAAAATATAATAAATATGTACAAATAACCTACCTAAAAAGAATAATTAAATTACACGTTATTCTTATAGTATAGATAGATACAATAGTTTAATGTAAATCTTCAAAATATAAATATATCATCTAAAACTAACCTAACCTTATAATATAGTTTATAAGAGCGACACTAGGGTGCGACACTAGGGTCGCTCTGACAACCAAATATGAATATTAACATATTTACAAACGTTTTATCCAACAAAATCCCTTTCTCCTCTCTCCCTCCCCTCGTTTTCAATTCAATGGCTTCATTATTTCAATTGAGCAAATAATATAATTGGATCGGATGAATAACGCATAAAAGACTTTTCTCAAATTGAATAAGTAAATTTTAAAAGAAAATGATGAACAAAACACGAACCAACTCATGAATCTTAATTGAATCTTCCACTTTATAAGTTTATAAAACAATCGACTTAAAAGAGGAAGAGGAAGAATTAACTGACTACAAAGAGAGAGTGAACATAGTTACCAAATTTTGAAGAATTAATTAATCAAGAAAGAAATTGATAGTGAGATTCTAGAAACAAGTATTAAAAGAGAAGGGAATGCCTATCTTCCAGTTGTATTGAAACTAGCTGCGGCACCCCGCCTTTTCACTTAATATTTTAATTAAATAATTATTGTAATTAATTGACTTTGATTTTGCATTTGAAGAATTAGAGGACTATTGCTCTCCTACGAAGAAGGCAATTCTTATCTATGTATTAATATATATAATTGGGGAATTACTGTCTGTTCGTCTGACTGAAGTTCTGTTTGACCAACTTGCCCTTAGAATTTTGAAATAAAATTTACACACTTTGTAGAATCCAGGAAATTAGCATCTAGCTAAGTCTTGTATTTTTTCAGACAAAGTGTTTCAGATAATTGGTAGATATAAATAAACATATTCCGGTGCCAAATGTCATGGATTCACATCCCGTCCCAGAAGAACATAAGAATTTATTTAATTTAATTCGAAGAGAAGTTGCTGTTGATGTTATGGAATGGAAAAGAATAAGTACAGGTGCAGCAAATGAAGAGAGCCTTTGGATGCCAAATGCCGAAAAGGAGACGTTTCGGACAAAATTTATTCGTCCATCTTCAGTCCTCGTTGGCTTATAAATTAATTAGGCACAAAGTTGTCATTGTTGTTTTGGCACGAATTTGTGATGATTATCTTATAGACACTCACGAAACATTGACACTCGCCTGTTTTTATAAAAAAATATACATGCACACAAATTCGTGCCAAAACAACAATGACAACTTTGTGCCTAATTAATTTATAAGCCAACGAGGACTGAAGATGGACGAATAAATTTTGTCCGAAACGTCTCCTTTTCGGCATTTGGCATCCAAAGGCTCTCTTCATTTGCTGCACCTGTACTTATTCTTTTCCATTCCAATTTATTTAATTTCCGATAAATAGGAACGGTGTCTGAATGGCCTCAGATGTTTTTTTATTTATTATTTTTTTTTTTTTGTCGCTGTTAGGTTGCCCCATTCAGCCCTAAAAAAAAACATTAAACAAATTTTAAAAATCTGGTGTGACTGGCGCACAGCACACAACTTTCTCTTACCTTCGGTAATCGAAAGTTGTGTACTGTGCTTGTCTCACCAGATTTTTTGTGTCGACATGTATTTAGTTTCCGACAGTAGGGTACATTCGATTTTCAAGATGTAAAATTTATAAGTATGGCAAAATATTTATATGTTGTTACCATGGCAACCATTTCTCCTATCTTTTCTATGGAGTACAAGAGTAAAGTGGTCTTCAGAAGATTTCAATCACAAAATGAGAATATACATTTTATAGAGAATCTAAAAAATAATTGATTTTTGAATTTTAAAAAAATCGTTGGAGCAAATTTTGAGAAAATCGAAAAAAACTGAAAAAGTGCATCAGTAAAGTACTAGTACTTTTTGGTCGATTTTGTTCAAAAGCTTCGTGTCACGTCCCATGGGAATGCCTAACTTAAATATAAAATTTCAACTTCCTAGCTCTTCTCGTTCTTGAGATATTTTGTTCACAGACAGACACACAGACACACAGACACACAGACAGACAGACAGACAGACAGACAGACAGACAGACAGACCATGTCGCGAAAACCACTTTTTTGGATTCAGGGGACCTCAAAACGTGTATATCCATCAAAATCTCGACATCGAATTTTTGACATGAAACCAATACTTTCTCTCTCTATATATATTAACATATATATAGAGGTAAGAGAAAGTAAAAAATAAATAAATAAAGAGAAAGATGAATAAATAAATCCGGAGCTGATGTTCAGGCAATTTATTTGGTTTAATTCCTTCCGCTATACATCAACGTTTCGGGGTCAAAACGGCTCCTTCTTCAGGACCTTTGTTGTATTTTAAGATGGTAAATGTAGCGTCGCTCCTTTCCTCCACGTAACTAAAGGAGCTACGCTACATTCACCATCTCTAATTAATCTCTCGATTTTTATCAAAAAACATATAGGTCAAAAAAATGGAAAATAGCCCATTATCATTCTATTTGTTAATAATAATGAAATTTTAGAAAATTCAGAATTTTCACATGCGAGAGCAGTAGTCCGCTGATTCTCCAAATGCAAAATCAAAGTCAATTAATTACAATAATTAATTAATTAAAATATTAAGTGAAAAGGCGAAGATCGCCGGGGCTAGTTTCAACACAGCTGGAAGATAGGCAACCAAAATGGCGCAGTCACTGATTTCTCAATTAATCTAGAGCAGCGATCGTTCCCGGTCGTGTTTTTATACTGCCCTAAAGATGGTCTTATGTGAAAAATATAAAACTACAATGAAATGTAGTTTCAAGTAATTTATTTTAACTATATATCTTTCTAATCAAAAATTAAGTATGCGTCATTTTTTTACTTTTTTACCGCCTATTCAACAAAATCTGGTGTGACTGGCGCACAGCACACAACTTTCTCTTACCTTCGGTAATCGAAAGTTGTGTTCTGTGCTTGTCACACCAGATTTTTTGTGTCGACATATATTTAGTTCCAGACAGTATGGAACATATGAATTCAGATGTAAAATTTATAAGTATGGGTAAATATTTATATTTAGTTACCATGGCAACCATTTCTCCTATCTTTCCTATGAAATACAAGAGTAAAGTGGTCTTCAGGAGATTTCAATTGCAAAATAAGAATATACATTTTAAAGAGCATCTAAAAAAATAATTGATTTTTGAATTTAAAAAAAAAATCGTTGGAGCAAATTTTGAGAAAATCGAAAAAAACTGAAAAAGTACATCAGTAAAGTACTAGTACTCTTTGGCCGATTTTGATTAAAAGCTTATTTTTTCGGTCCCGGGGAGTGTTTAACATAAATATAAAATTTCAGCCTCATAGCTCAATTCCTTCATGCTTTAATTTGAACTCAGACATAGTTGGTAGCGCGCCTGCGTTGTATATCAAAAGTAGAGGGTTCGGATCCCAGGGAATCCGATGATTTTATTTAAGCCATTTGGTTACCAAATGGACCCCAATCTATATATTATTCATAATAACGGTTATCGTTTAAAGTCTTATATGGCCTGAGTTGCCGAAAAGACTGTGTGAATGTGAAAAAAGTGAGACTGTTTAAAAAAAAATGATTTTATTTTTTTATTATTTTATTTATTTATTCAAACATGTACATAGGGCAGGTTGCCCCTCATAGTGTACACAGTAAATTTGTCATACATTTATTAAGCACCCACTTATATCCATCGATCATTCGACTCGCGACAGTGTTGGGCAGGAATCAGGTGACCAAGTTTCCGATCAAAAACGGCGCCATATCTGTCTCTCAAAATCTCCCAGAATCTCTCACCCCCAGATGGACGGATAGCAGGGAACGGAAGGTTCTGAAATTGGAAGCTCCACGGACATGCAGGGGGAGGGCATTCCAAACTCTGCTGCTAGTAACAGCGAAAGATCGTGACATAAGGTCCGATGTATGTCTCGGGCAATCCAAACCCCGTGCCCTGGTGGAAGTGCCGGGAGACAGAATATCGTAAATATAGGGTGGGAGGCGCGTACAGATAACATGGTAGATGAAGGTCGCATATCTAAATCTCCTGTAAGAATCCCAATCACCACCCAAGATCCCCCCAACAAGATGGGAGACGTGGTCTCTAGGTCTTAGATCATATATATACCTGACACAGTTATTGAAAGCTACCCGGAGCCTCTGTGCAGATAAGCTGTCAATATTATATTTATATAAAGGATTTCTTTAAAAAGGTGTTTTGTGTACTGTATTTTTTAATGATTGTATTTTTTTTATAAAATATATGTATGATGGAGAGGACTGGCTGGATGACTAAGCCACAAGCCAAAAAATCTGGTGTGACTGGCGCACAGCACACAACTTTCTCTTACCTTCGGTAATCGAAAGTTATGTTCTGTGCTTGTCACACCAGATTTTTTGTGTCGACATGTATTTAGTTTCCGACAGTACGGTACAATTGAATTCAAGATGTAAAATTTATAAGTATGGGTAAATATTTATATTTAGTTACCATGGCAACCATTTCTCGTATCTTCCCTATGAAATACAAGAGTAAAGTGGTCTTCAGAAGATTTCAATTGCAAAATTAGAATATACATTTTAAAGAGAATCTAAAAAATAATTGATTTTTGAATTTAAAAAAAAATCGTTGGAGCGAATTTTGAGAAAATCGAAAAAAACTGAAAAAGTACATCAGTAAAGTACTAGTACTCTTTGGCCGATTTTGATTAAAAGCTTATTTTTCCGGTCCCGGGGAGTGTTTAACTTAAATATAAAATTTCAACCTCATAGCTCAATTCCTTCATGCTTAAAATTGAACACACACACACAGACAGACAGACAGACACACACACAGACAGACCATGTCGCGAAAACCACTTTTTTGGATTCAGGGGACCTCAAAACGTGTATATCCATCAAAATCTCGACATCGAATTTTTGACATGAATCCAATACTTTCTCTCTCTATATATATTACATATATACATAGGTAAGAGAAAGTAAAAAAATGATTCTATATAAAGGATTTCTTTAAAGAAGGTGTTTTGTGTACTGTATTTTTTAATGATTGTATTTTTTTATAAAATATATGTATGATGGAGAGGACTGGCTGGATGACTTAAGCCACAAGCCAAAAAATAAAGGAAAGAAAAAGAATCAGTTGCTTGAAAATTCATTATTTGCTTGCCGACGTAGATTCTAATAAGTTAAAAACGTCAGTTTATTATTTTAATTATAAGCTGCCTTCTCCAGTTTTAAGAAAAAGGGTCTCGAAATTACCTCTAGCCATATGGATTCATTTCCATCTAAATTAATTTTTGGCGGCTCTTCTATCAAAACTTGAAATAAGAGAGAGAGGATGATAAAACAATCAATCGGATCCTGTTGCCTTTTCCAAGAATAATTTGCAATATTATATGTAAAACCCATGGTATACAAAACGCCTTAAAAGTTTCCCACTTTCTTTCTTAAAGTCTCAAACTTTATTATTATATAATATAACATTGTAAACATTTACGCAACTTTGCTAACAAAAGGGGTAACTTTATTTGACATTCATTTAAAAGGAAACTTATTTATATTTATATATGCCCAAGGCACAAGGAAATAAAGTCTTGTGACAGATCCCTTATATACATATCCTTTATATAATAAGAGTTAATTGATTTTTTTGACCGGTGTCTCAGAGAGAAGACCAAGAGCCCCGAGTTCGCTTCCCGTCTACAGCGGGAAAATTGATTGAAATAAATTGGGTCTAAATGGCCTTAGATGCTGATCTTAAGCAACAAAAATTGATTTTTTAAGATTATTTTATAATTGAGCGTATCTTTTCAAATTCATCCTACCTGTTGATCAGACTGTTTCATTGACTAAATGTTCAAAAATAATTAATTTTAGTTTTTTTCGGTATCAGAGGCTATTAGATCGCCTCCCTAATTCCAGAAATAGGCCTATATAATTATTTTATTTGTTTAATCAAAAGAGATTCTTTAGGCCGGAGCAGGGGAAGCAGGTAGGACAAGTCAGCCTGCTGACCCCCACACTGGGGAGGGAAAATCGTGATGATTGAATTGAAAGGCAGTACAGGGAAATTCTCCGCTACAAGTGGCCTGTCCCAAATACGGCAGATGATCTCATTCCCCCACTCGGAGCGGAGAGGTTAGAGGTGTTGACAAATTTTTTCTTTTTATTTTTTATTTATTACCGGCTGTAGCAGAAAACATTCAGTCTTTTTTTTAATTTACATACATTTACTATCGCCTCCGGCTCTGAAGATGGTCTAGACCAGTGGCATAATAGAAGAAATATTTTTATTTTTAGCTGCATAGTCTTGGAATTTGGATCCCAGACAATCCGATGAATATTTATTTATTTAAATCATAAATAAATGAGCCTTAACTCCCTTATATATCGTATATTTCAATAATTTAAATACTATATAGCCTAAGATGCCGAAAAAAGTCATTTGATTGATATTTCTTCCAAAATTGAGAGTAAAAGAGTGCGCTAACAGAAAGATTTTATGAGTGCTGATAAGCCTTTAGTAAAGAAGAAAGAAAAGAGTGATTGCAGCTAAGTTTATTTCGTTTATTAATTACTTCAAGCGGACGTTTCGGTCAGATATACGACCATCTTCAGGGCTGAAGCGTGTCAACAAAATTGCCATTCGTCATTTTAAGGAATTTTGTTGTCTGCCCTTCAAACGTCCGCTTGAAGTGATTAATAAACGAAATAAACTTA
This sequence comes from Euborellia annulipes, assembly GCA_023213315.1. Lineage (NCBI taxonomy): Eukaryota > Metazoa > Arthropoda > Insecta > Dermaptera > Anisolabididae > Euborellia > Euborellia annulipes. Next base: position 13,708 of record JAKCPI010022957.1, read on the forward strand.
GCTGCAATCACTCTTGCTTTATTCCTTACTACAAGATCTACAGCTATTATCCACCTCACTCTACTTTATTTTTAAACAGAAACATCTGGTAAATGGAGACTGGACTTCAAAAATGTCTTAACTTCTCTAATTAAAAGTCTTATTAATGAGCTTTCCACAATTGCCTAATATGATAATATAATTCAGTAATAATTCAGCAATTCCTAAAGTGTCGAATTATAAGATTGATAAGTGTGTCAACCTGCAAAAGAACCCTGAACATGCCAGTAAATGGTACTCGAAAGTACTTTTTCCATAATAAATTTTATTAATCAAGATTAACAAGTCAAATAAAAAGTCAAATTAATACTTGTCCAGCCATAATGATTTTTATTCACGAAATGGGTTTTGGTCTTATTAAAAAAAAAAAAAGATGAATATCTATCTTTTGTATCCATTAGGGAAAATAATAACTCGGATACAAAATCTTGCTTAATTTTTATAAAAAGCTATTTAAAAAAAAATTGTATATATTTTAATTAGAATATTTATCTTTTATGAAAAAAAATAGGATGTATTTTATATATGAAAAATAATATTTTTTTATTTCCTCCTTGCTTGGAAACTCTGTTTGATTCCCCAGGGGGAGTTAGTCTCTTTTCATAACCACAGGTCGATTTATGACTTCATTTTATCTAGTTTCGTGTTTCGCACCAGATTTTATTATTATAATTTTATTTTATTCTCTTTGCTAATTTAAATTTTTTTAGTTCTAGTTCTTCACAAAATAATTAATTTTAAGCTCGTAAACAAAACTTTTTTTTAATCTAATTTCAAAATTTTATCTACAGTAGAAGCAAACAGAAATAAGCATCCCCTAATTTTATAGATATCTAAACGCGTTTTTTTTAACTCAATTTTCAATCAATTGATATAGGCCTATAGATAATAATCCAGAATTTCTGTTTGGAACATTTTGACAGTCGATCGAATCTAATTTCTCAAGAGATCCGTTAAACGCCTGATAGGGAGTAGACATACCTCGGAGCCGCCAAACCCTTCCTTTTCACTTAACTTTCTCCCTCAGCCAAGACAACAGCAACAACATAAGCTTCATAAATAATTTTAATGAGATAAGATTAAATGAGATTAACAAACATTAATCTCTCAAAAGCTTAAATATTTAAATAGGAATTAAATCTGGTTTTGCAAAAAGGGTTTCGAATAAATTATATAAACAAAATTAATGATAGAGTATCAAAATTAGAATTAGCTTGTGTTATGTAAAATATTAAAAGAAAGATAGGACGTTTTGATCTTCTCATATAATTTTTAAAAAATGTATTTTCAAATTGAATTATAGTGGTCAATCAATAAAAAGACCGCGCAAAATTCAAATCAATAAAACTCGGCACTGCAGTGCGTTACGACGATGAAAAGATAATTTTTTTTTTAATGCGGAAAGTCTAAACTCGACAAAAATGTAAGTAGAAATACACGCCACATTTCTAACATAGCTATAATATCCATGCTTATACAAATTTGTTACTCTATAATTTATTTAAAAAAATGAATTTATTAAACTCAAATTGCCGAGTATGGAGTTGTGGCTAGTGGTAGGGCATGCTGAGTAAAATTTTACATTTCATTGGTTTAACTTGCGGCGGTACCTACTTTTCGGCCTTTTGAGTTAATAAATAAATTGTAATTAATTCTTATCTTGGAATTTTTATTTTTGCCCTTTTGGGTTTGAATCTATTACATGGATTTTAAATACAAAGTATCTATGGCTTCCAGGGGACGTTCCCCACGCGGATTGCTCGAGGTCACCAATCCGAACTTTAGCCGCACTTGACATCGCTTAACCTTTCTTGTATTAAAAAGACCACCTACATATATTACCAACATAGTTTATTATTTATTATTAAAAAAAATAAATTAATGCGTAGTTATATTACTGTTATTAGTGGATTATGGATTGAAAGAAATCCGAGTTTTAGCTCGGGTAATTCGTAATCGTCATCCAATTCCAAATCTCAAATGAATTCACATATTCTACTATTTTATAAGCAAAATCAATTTTTTGGATCATCCTATCCATTTTATAACAAGCTATTAAAAATATATACAAATTGAAAAAAATATCAAACACGATTAAAAAAATGTCAATGCATGAAATGATATCACCTGGTTATATATTCATATAGGTGATTCACGGAGGCTTATTGTGAAAAGTTTTTTTTTTTTTTTTTTTTTTTTTTTTTAAAAAAAAATTCTCCCTTTTTTTCGTCCTCCCCCTCATTCCCTTTCCCATTCTTTTGGGTTTTTGGGCATATTAGGCCTTAAAATATTACGGTTATCACTGTTGTAGAGAATGTGTTTTTTGTGGTGTGGTTTTGCTTTTTTAGTCCATTTGGTTGCAATAAAATTATTTTAAAAATAGGGACTCCCCTGCCTCGGCCCGCGGTGGGTGGGGTGGGGGGGAGGGCGGCCCTCCCCCCCACTCCGGGGCTTGTGAAAAGTTGATTTACATTTAATCCGGAAAAAAATAGCACCAATATTAGGATAATATATATAAAGGATATTGAGTGAACAGGAACAAATCGGAAGGCTAGAGACCTCCTTTAGCTTTTGTTTTTTTAATTAATGTTAGAAAAAAAGTAAAATTCATAACGAATTTCAAAGAGCCTCCCCATACATATTTTTGGTTTTTGAAAATAAAAACATTATTATTAGCAAGGGTAAAGGGGGTAATTCCCCCCCCCCCCGAGATTTGAAAAAAAATACTTTTTTTTTTTTCGAAAAAATAATTATTTTGAATGTAAAATTTTAAAAATTAATACTTAAAAATTTGATTTGTATTTATATTCTGGCAAACAAGTACAGAATGCGCCTTTAAATATCCGAAATTAAGAAGAAATAGTGTGCTGTGCGACCAGTCACTCCAGATTACCCCCCCTCCCTCCGAGAAACACCTCTGGATCCGCTCTTGATTATTAGACTATTATTATGGCCAAGTTATAGATGCCCATTTTAATTTTTAGTTGCCTACTTAATTAAAGATGAACAAGAAATGTGTAGTAGCAGTGTAGTCTATATTTACATCCATCTGTCTACCAAAAAAAAGACGCGACGCCAACTTTGGTTTTTTTCTTCAGAGTCATTAACTACCGACTTCTGAAGTTAGGAAAGATTTGTTTGCATTTCTACTTATAAAACCAAAATGATTAAAAAAATTAATTAAAATGTAAAAGTGTGTGAGCCCTAAGGCTGGAGGGAAAGAAAAAAGTAAATATATATGCATGATATAATTTGCAAGTTTAAATAAAAAAGAAAGGATTTTATTTTCTGACGATTCTGAGTGCACTAAAAGATCCAGTTTCGATCATTAAATGATCAACATCAGGTTAAGAGTCAGTGTCAGTAGAATTCCCCTGTCATTTATTTCCTATTTAACTCCAGCAGGTAGTCAAACAAGATAATTATATTCTGATTGTCATGTTATTTATCAATTTGGATTATTTGTTGTTGTTTTTGTTACTGGTGTAGAAAAAGCTTCTTGAAAACTTTTTAAGTTGTTTTTAATTAACTTTTTATCCCATTTCCACATCACAAACTTATTAGAAATAATATGCTAATCATTTTTTGTTGTTTAAAAATCAATTTCAAATGCATATTTTTTTATTAAATTTATATCGGGCCTATTTATTTATCAGAAAATAAGAGAATGTTAAAAAGAGGTGTTATTAAATTGAAATTAAACTAGTAAACGATTTTAAATTGATTTATTACGCATGTTGAAAATTCAAACATTATTATAATCAATTTAAAAATTCCCATAGAAAAATTTAATTATTTTTTTTCATTGGATGTTGAATCGAGTTCATCTCAAATCGACGGAGAAATCCTGTCAGATCATTATGATTAAGCATTATTCCCGATAATAAAGTCAAATAGAGAGTGAGATGCTGTGATCTAGTGGTAGAACATGCGAAATATAAATCTGAAATATCGTGTTTCAGCTACCGTCGGTTTTCAGCTATCTGAGTTTATAAATAGGCCTATTAATTATATTTCTTTTCTTAAATGGCCATCTATATTTTATATTTAGTGTTTACTATTTAAAAATTATTTTAAATTTATATTAACGTAATTTTTTTAGCCTTTTTCTTACATTTTTCAGTCAATAATTTTTCACCTAATAATTTCTTCTTAAAAGTTCATTCGAAATTGTTAAAAACCTCTGTTCTGTCATTCCAATTATCCTTAAGGTCAGGGCCGGCGCAAGCTATTCTGCCGCCCTAGGCAAGATATTTTTTTCCCCCCCCCCCCCCCAAAAAAAAAATATTATTTTAAAATTCCTCTCCCTCCCCCTCCCCTTCCCCTCTCCCATATATCTTAAATTTTATTTTTTTTTTTTTTGTTTTTCCACGATCCACAAAGTTTCTTAAAGCCTCGCTGGTCCCGGGTTTCCCGTGGGGGGCGGGCCGCTCTTTCCTCTTTTCTTTTCCCCCCCTCTCCCCGCCCCCGCCCCCCCGCCGCCGTGCCGGGGGGGCCCCCCCGGGCGCCCCCCCCCCTTAAGGTGCGCGTCTCGGGGTGCTAATTTTGGGAGATTCCAGCGGCCACAATTTAGAAGCTATCGACCTCAAATTTTTTTAAAATTAAAGCTATTTAAAATATCTACAACTTATAGAAGCCCTTTTTTTTGATTTTCGAAAAAATAATTTTTTTTTAGATTAATCGCAATAAATAAAAGATATTTAAAAAAAAATTCGCTCTATATCTTATAGATAATTAAATTAGTAATCATTGTGTTAAATAATAATTAATTTTTGCCTTTAATTAATTAGCTGGAATCTTTCAAATGAAATTGAATAAAACGCTTGATTCCCTATGGGGAGAACTAACGCCATCTCTTGCCGCCTAGAGTAACCATCTTCTGAATCGGCTAATAACGGTTTCTCGAGACGCGCACCTTAATAAGAAATTTAATTTGTCTCAAGTCACGCACATTGTACACATCCTTTAAAATTATTTAAAAAATAAAGTGTATCTGATTTAAAATTGTTTGAAGTTTTAAAGTTTATTATTAAGTATTACACGATTAAATATGTATTATATAATAAAACATATAATTCATTCATTATTCAGATTTAATTTTGAAATGTTTTTGGGTTTTTTTGTTTTGTATGTTTTTATTAATATAATCAAGGGAATGTAAAGTATTTAGGTTTAAATAAAATAAAAATAAAATTGTTTTGTTAAATTAAAAAAGTTCTCATTCGATGGAAATGAACGAATGCGAATGAATGGGCGAGGGAGGAAAAAATTGGTTACAAAAAAAGAAATTTTGTTAAATTTAAACCGGGCGACATAAAATGTGATGTGTGAACGATTTCTAAACTTTTTTCTATTTGACCTCCTCAGAGAAAATAGAATTTATGACAATAGTAATCAATAATTAATTTAATTCTATATTTTACCTTGGAGACAATTTTGTTTTTCGTTCCTGTGCTGAGCGAAAAAAATAATCTCTATAAAAATTAATTTTATTTATTCATTGTCGGCGTTTTGATCGTAAATAAAACTTTCAGGATAATAAATTCACGTGTAATCAGTATCTTGAAGAAAGTCATGATTTGCGGCCTAAACGTCGACAATTTAATAAAAAAAACTAATTTATATTTTATTTTACTTTGACTGCGTTTCAAATTTTTTTTTTCTGAAAAATTAATTTGCACATCCACATTTTATCATCAATACTAATAAAGGGTATGAATAAATAAATAAAAAAAAACTAGATGGTTTATATAAAAAATTTCAAAAAAAAAATCTGGTGTGACTGTCGCACAGCACACAACTTTCTCTTACCTTCGGTAATCGAAAGTTGTGTTCTGTGCTTGTCACACCAGATTTTTCGTGTCGACATATATTTAGTTTCCGCCGATATATTAAAATTCAAGATGTAAAATTTATAAGTATGGGAAAATATTTATATTTTGTTACCATGGCAACCATTTCTCCTATCTTTTCTATGAAGCACAAGAGTAAAGTGTGCTTCAAACAATTTTGAGGGCAAAACGAGAATATACATTTGAAAGAGCATCTAAAAAATAATTGATTTTTGAATTTTAATCAAAATCGTTAGAGCGAATTTTGAGAAAATTGAAAAAAACTGAAAAAGTACATCAGTAAAGTACTAGTACCCTTTGGCCGATTTTGATTAAAAGCTTATTTTTCCGGTCCCGGGGGCTGCCTAAATATAAAATTTCAACTTCCTAGCTCAATTCCTTCATGCTTAAAATTGAACACACACACACACACAGACACACAGACAGCAGTGGCGTAACCAGGGGGGGCGAGGGGGGGCGAGGGGGGGCTCGAGCCCCCCCGCCCCAGGCGCATCGAGACCTTGGCGCCCCCCGAAACCGGCATAGGCGCCCTACAGCCTCTAAGATATATAGCCCAGCGAATGTGATTTTATCATATTCTTTTAATCGATTGTCTTAAAAAATTGATTGTTTTCTTTTAAAATTATATTACAACTTGAATTCTACTATTTTAAATGAATTTAATTCCAAAAATAATAAATAACGTATATAGAGGCTTTATAATTAAAATTTTTTTTATTTTGCAATATATAAGCCTTAATTTGATGTTTTATGGCTGTGGAGATTTACTCAGGATTCGTATAAAACTTAATATTTAATTTTTTGGAATTCAAAATTTTTTTAGGCATGAAGGAATTGAGCTATAAGGCTGAAATGTTATATTTAAGTTAAACACCCCCGGTGAGGTGAAAATAAGCTTTTAATCAAAATCGGCCAAAAAGTACTAGTACTTTACTGATGTAGTTTTTCATTTTTTTCGATCTTCTCAAAATGAAAGGGCTTTTACCATTCTTCAGGCCCGCCCGAGCTCGCCCGGAATTTTTTCAAACCCGCCCATTCCCGCCCGACATTTAGTGAATGAATGAACGAATGTCTAGCAATTTTTAAATAAAATTTCATTTGCATGCCCGTCCGCCCGAACCCGTTTATATAGACTTGCTACCCGCCCGTAAATTTTTCATGGCCTCCAAAGCCCGCCCGGCCCGGGCGGGTAACGGGCCAACCCGTACCCGTGCAGGGCTCTAATCGGGGGTTCGGATCCCAGGCAGTCCGATGATTTTATTTAAGCCATTTGAATACCAAATGTCAAAGTCAAAGTCTTATATGGCCTAAGTTGCCGAAAAGACTGTGTGCATGTGTGTGTGAGTGTGAATGGGAAAAAAGTGTGTGTTAAAAAAAAAACATGGGGAATGACTTCCCCGAGACTTTCTCGTATATTCTATTGGAATTACGTCTGGGTGTGTGTGTGAACACGATTGCTTAAAAACCAAAGCAGCTAGATCGATGAAATTTGGTATATGCTCCTTACACTAAAATTGTAGATTTCTATCAACTTTTGGATTAAATTCGTCACTTGGAAGTAGTACTTTACCTAATAAGTTTTTTCAGAAATTTCGAAATTTTCAATTTCTTTGTCATATTATGATAAAATACTCAATTTTAAAAAGTTTTTATTCTTTGATATTTTTCCGAAAACTGAATAGTTTTTGAAATAATCACAGAAGAAAACGACATTTTTCTTAAAAGCAAAGAAAAATCAAAACAAAATCATACAGGTGTCATTAAAAAACATGTAAATATAAACAAATTCGATGAGGAAATTACAGGATGCAAGAAATTTGCCCGCCGAAGGCGGGCAATTTGCTCGCCTAAGGCGAGCAAGGGGGTCCAGGGGCGGAGCCCCCTGGAAAATCGGCGCCCTAGTTGAGCTTCGCCCCCCCGCCCTCAAAGGCTGGTTACGCCGCTGACAGACAGACCATGTCGCGAAAATCACTTTTTTGGATTCAGGGGACCTCAAAACGTAAAGATCCATCAAAATCTCGACATCGAATTTTTGACATGAAACCAATACTTTCTCTCTATATATATATTACATATATACATAGGTAAGAGAAAGTAATAAAATCTATTGTTATAAGAGAAAATAATAATTTAAAAGTAATTTCACTATTTTCATTGATTTATGGAAAAGTGTGATTTTTATAGTAATTTTATTAAAGAGAGAGAAACCTTTTAAATGTAATTTGTTTCATCCCATTTTCCTAGAAAGGCAATATCCTTTTTCAGGAAATTTAAACTATTGGCTGGGAAAAGTCAGACATTTTCTTTCTCTCTTGACTTATTGGTTGGCGTCAATGAAAAGTGATTTGGTTTCCAAGTTTCAAACTTGAATATTTTACGTAACAAGTAAGTCTCTGTTCTAAAGAAAGAGAGAGGAAGAGGAATTTCAAAAGAGAAGAGAGAGAGAGAGAGAGAAAAAAATCTAAAACAAAATAGAATTCTAAAAGAGAGAGTTATGATCTCCTCTTTTAGTATTTCTCTCTTTAAAGGCGAAAAACAAAATAAGGAAATACAGTTTAATTTTATTCCTTTGAATTTTGATCATGAGACTTTCTTGTAAAAATATTTGAACTCGCCCTTTAGTCTTTTTTTTTTTTTTTCGTTAAACCATCGAAGAAGACGAATTCCTTTAAAGACTTTCATCGATTCTCTCTTTTGTTTGTTGCAAAATATTCAAACTAAATTAAATATCTTTTCGAATAAAATCCGATTGAGATCTTGAAAATTAAACTATTTATTGAATATCTTTTTTTTAATTTATAGGGTGTTACAAAAATTCGTTTTCCATTCAAAGTTGCATTTGTAATTTATGCCCAAATCATATTGTGCAATATATTGACGTAAATATTAGTCGTGTAGGGGCCGCTTAAAAGATATTGGGGTGAGATGAAAAATGAATTAAATGTAAGTGAATGTTAGAAATTAGAATGCATAATTCAAATCAACTCAAATCTTAAACTAAAAATGTTAAAGAAGAAGAAGAAAAGGGGGGGGGGTTTATTTTATATTTAAGTGTGAAGGTGATTTATAGCCTGAGTGATTCACTAGATTGTAGATACGCGTACGAAATATTAAGCGAGAAGAATTCCTTTAGATAAGAATATAAGAAGGAATAACAAAAAACAAGATTTGCATTCAACATCAAATGTCCATCTCGCCAAAAAAAAAATGAAAACTTGACAAATTTTCCGCATGATTACATTTGTTTACTATTCAAAAATGATTTTTATTTTTTTTTAAACAAAAATTTATTTCAATAAATTTGCCTCCCCCCCCAATGGTTGAGTGCGTCAGTTAATTTAGTCCCTGCTGTTTTTGAAACAATTCTCATTTGAATCGCCGAATCAGAGATGAGGATGTCATTCAAAAAAAAGTCTTGTGTGACTGGCCGCACATCACACCACCAGATCTTTCGTGCCCATATACCGATACTTATGGTTTCCGATAACACAGAAGTTTATAATTAAAGGATCGGTGGCTATCTATTCATTAAATGAATAGAATTGATATTTATACTAATCAAGGGATAATTGCTTATATATTTGTTTTTAATATAACACTATTTTATGATTTAAAAATTCCTAAACGATTTTAGAAAGCCTTGAGGCTCTTATCCTCAATTGGCTGGCTACTCAGTTAACAACAAACGCCTCCTTTCGATTTTATATTTTATCAATATCTATCTCAGATATTATACATCGACAAAGAGAGTATCTTGAAGAGATATTAAATATTAAATATTTATTCAAGGTGAATCGATATCTTGAGAAAGATAAGCAAGAAATGGAAGTTGATACATTAAATGCTTATTTTATTAACATCCTCTCTAAGTAATAACTTAATATAGAATTTCTTATGAAAAATTGTTTTTTGCTTCTATTATTAATAATTTAAAAACATGTTTAATGACTTTGTAAAAGTATACAAATTTCATAATGCAAAAATAATAAAACAATGTTGAATAAGGTTTTTTTTTTGAAATTATGAAAAATATGCAAATAGCTGGTAAATAGAAATGAGATACAGCAAAACAACAGGCCCACATAGATTCTGACTGTACACTATGAAAACACGGTTTATTTACAAGGTGGTTGGTGCAAAAAGTATTATGACCATAATTACAAAGCTGCTTCTGGGGTGGACAACACAACCACATATTAAAAAGGCTATTTTATTCAATTAAAATATATTTCAAGCTGTAATCTCTATATATATAATTATTGATAAAAAGACTGGGAAGTTAAGAATATTAATTTATCCGGAAGAGGCGGCTTGTAACTATTTAAAAAAAATAAACGAATATAAAAAACATCTGCTAGTCTTAATAAAATTTGCCTCTATTGACAAACACCTAAGAAGTGATATTAAAAATTCTATAGCGCACATTTTTGCTAAACATGTTTGTGTAAGTGCCGTGAAAAAAATATTGTAAATTTTGATTGTTTTGAAAAGACAAAAGAAACTGGCATCTATTCATTCTTGAGGCCATTATTAATTACTAATACTTTTATTGCCTGATTTTCATAGGACCTCTTTGAACTTTGGAAAAGGATTAATAAATCTAGTCCGGGATATTTCTACAAAAAATATATTTTAGAGAAATCCGGCCTTCAAAAAAAGGTTAACAAAAGGCCATTTAGAAAAAAATTACTAGTACTATTTGGTCGATTGGAATGAAATTCCTGCCCATGCTTGGGACACGAATCCTTAGCTAAAGTATAAAATTTGAGTATCGAGAGTTCTTTCCTTATTGAATTATTTAATTTAATCCACCTTTTTTGATATTACAGTTGAAATTGATTCAAATGATTGGGAAAATGACGTCAAATTCGAGCTAAAGGGAGTCGCCTCCTTTTAATGGCAATTTCAAGAAAAGCAATAAAACAGCCATTTAAAAAAATTTTTAAAAATTTATAAAATATTTTTTATTTTATGGATGGAAAATATTTTCCACCATAAATTAAAAAATGGGTGGGACTTTTTTTATTAAAAAATTTTAAAAAAAAAAGGATAAGGGGGGGGGGGGGGTAAGCAATAAGTCAAAGTGTATAGAATTTTTCGTTATTTAACTAAAATAAGTTTTCTTTTATAATAATTTCAAATTTATCAACATTTAATCTCACACGATTTAAATTAAGAAATCATGCATGCATGCATACCTCAAGGATCAATTTTATTACCTTTATTTATGTGTATTAAAATTTCTACGTCATTGATTACGTTTCTATCAAAACATAAATCGTAAATTAACAGACATTTGTTTTACGGACGACCTATTTTAGATTCAGCGGCAAAAAAAAAGGAAGTGTGAGTGAAACAGACAGTAGAAAAAAAAATGAATTAATTAGTGGAAATAATTCCCATATATCGTTTTTTGTTCCCCCAACTTGAAGCCTAATATGCAAAGTTTCATCAGAATTTTGTGAATCTTTAATTAAATGAATGTTATCAGTAGAGGGTTTGTGTCATTCGTCAATGACCACTGACATTTGAACTCTATCATCCGAGAGTGAGTGAGGGCTCTGATCAAGAGCCCTAAGGCTACATGGTTATTAATCGCCTGGTCATATGTCTTGCTATTCGGCTACTGATAAAAAAAAAATCGCAGATTATACGCATAATACGGATAATAATAAAAATCTGGTGTGACTGGTCGCACAACACTCAACTTTCTCTTACCTTCTGTAAAATATATATGGGTGATTCTACGCTATTTGAATTTTAATGGTCAGTAGAAAAAATGTATGTTAAAATAAGTATATCATTGATACTGTATTCTTAAGTAATAAAGAATATCGTGTTTTATTGGGACAATTTAGTCAATTCACGATAACTGTTTCAATTTAGGGATTAATAGTTGAAAATAGTCATTAATATATACTTTTCTGGTATTCTTGATGAAGTTCTCCATTTTTCGTTATTTGTTTGAAGTTATGGGAATAATTAAAATAATAACGAATTTTTAAAAATTATTTAATCTCTAGACTATCGATTTCGGCACCATTTACCATCATCAGGTCAGCTAAAAATGTGAAAATAATTACATGTGTATATTTAGATTGATATATAATGTATAGGGTTTTATGTATATATACGTTTACAAGCTTATCTACAAAATTTGATTTGAATTTTCAAGTATTTTTATAATAATTTTACAAGAATTTTTAAACTGAATTTTTGTACTGATAATTATTATAAAAATTCTTGTAAAATTATTATGAAAATTCTTGTAAATTCAAATCAAATTTTGTAGATAAGCTTGTAAACGTATATATACATAAAACCGTATACATTAACATTGTCATATATCAATCTAAATATACAAATGCAATTATTTTCACATTTTTAGCCGACCTGATGATGGTACATCGTGCCGAAATCGATAGTCGAGAGATTAAATAATTTTTAAAAATTCGTTATTATTTTAATTATTCCCATACTTTTCTGGCAAATACATTTCTAGTTTTTATACTAGTTTTGTTCGACGTTTAATTATTTATTAACTTGACACAATATAAGGTCGCGTACTGTTGTTTTTGTACGTTATGTCTAGTTTTCTCACTTTTCTGGCAACTTAATGTCAGCCCTTGGCCTATGTAGCTAGAGTATTGGCTTGTGATACCAAAGGTTAAAGGTTCGCATCCCGTCTCATGCGACAAAAATTTATTTCAATTGGATTTAGCTACCAGTCCAATTGAAATAAATAGAGACGGGGTCTAAATGGCCTCCGATGCCAAAAAAGAGAGTGGCACCTTCTTTCAGGATCAACTAAGTGTGCAAACAGAAGATGGTCCTAATCGGGACCGAAACTACAGGCAGCAGTGAATTCCAACTCTCTTTTTTACTAATATTATTTTTGAAAAATTAATAGTTAAAATATTTTTTAATTAGTTGACATTATTATAAATAAAAAAAAAAAAATTGCTTCAACCAGGATTTGAACCTTAGACAAATGAATTTGAACTTAAACGCTTATTATATTAAATTTCTTGTTTTAATAAAATAAGTTATCAACTTAATTTTAATCTTTCCATATTTTCCCACTTCGTTTGACGAGAGGGGGGGGGGGGGGATACATTAATGAACAAAATCAAATATAATCGCATATCTGAGTGACCTCTGTAGTTAAAGCGTTGGAGAGTGCAAATTCATTGATCCGTGGCTCGATTCCCTGTTGAAGCAATGGTCTCAATTGCTTAGTGGCTTAAACGTTGTAGAAGCAAAATCCATCCCCGGCTCAAGTCGAGAATGTTACATCAAAAATTTAAAATTTTTTTATTTTATTTCGTTTTTCTAAATTTAAGAAGACGCAGAAGTCTGATTGAGACAATATTTTAATTCAAAATTCTTTAGAAAATTTAAAAAATTAAATTAAAAACACTTCAAACAAATGGAATGCTTGTTAATTAGATATTTCATATATCACAGTTTGTTTTCAGTATAATCAACTGTTCAAATTTTTAAATGCAAAAAATAATTTGAATGATTGGTATTTGCAGTATTAATATAAATTCGCAATTTTTATAAAAGATAAGAACATTATCCAACATTATTAATACACTAGTATGATATTTCAACTGTCACATTTTGTCTTCACTAATCAAAGATCCTCATGCAAACAATCCAAATAACGAATTTTCAATTCAGAAAAAATTAATTGAACCCCCAAGGTTGTATTTTATTAAACGGTGTGTAGTTTAAAAGTTACATTTCATATGTTAAAATTTGATTTCAGTAATCAAAGATCTTCATATAAATAATCTTCCAAGCTGTGAATTAATATAACTATTTCTTCTAATTAAATTACATTTTCCAAAATTGTTTTTTAATAAACAATTCGCAACCAACAAATTTTTAATAAATACAAAAAAAAAAAAAAAAAAATTGTATAAATTGTTATAAGTTACTAAGATTTTTTACTTTAATATTTTTTTTATTTTTGAAACTTATGACCTAGTGTTTTTAATTTAATTTTTTAATTAACTTGAGCCTTAGGATGATCGTTAAAATTTAATTTTACAAATCATCTATACTATTAATCTTTTTAATTACAACAATTAGAGCAACCGAAGCGGGCATTTGCTTATGTACTACTGTTGGAATTTTATTGATAGATAGTTTCTATATCAAAAAGTTTAAACAACAGAAGTATATTTTATATTTTAAAACAAAAGACTATGACGTCATGTCACCCACAACAAAAACAAAACTTTGTTTTGATATTTACGAAAGTAAAAGTTAAAAAAAAAAAAGATACAATGAATTAGCCTTTAACTGGAGGCAGGAATGATTAATACAAGAGGAGGTAGAATGAGACAGGTAGAGAGAGAGAGAGAGAGAGTTTCCCTCTTATTGTTCTCTCTTTACTTTGAAACAAACAAACAAACAAACAAAAAAAATGGAAAGATAAGGTGAATTATTATGTTTTATATGAGATAAGAAGAAGAACAAGAAGAAGAAGAAGAGGGGACTAATTGTTGTGACCTTGTTGTCACACAATTTTTTCTCTTGGAGAGAAGAATAATCTATTGAGTGTGAAAAAGAAAAAAAATACAAAATTTTCATAAAATTGAAAATTACAGTAAGCGAGCATTACTGAAATCAAATTATGACATATGAAATGTCAAATTATTTTTTATAAAATATACAGAAATCATTTTTCAACCTTCTTTTTAACAATTTTAATATCCACAGCAATAGAAAAATGTATTTATAAATTTTTATTATTAAATTGCTAGATTTCGTGAGAGATTTAGAGATTGCTCGAAATAAATGTATTAAAATGACTAAATGAATTAAAGGAAGAGAGAAAATACAAAATTTCAATGTAGTGAATAAAATTGAAAGCTACAATAAAACGGCTCTTTAATAAATCAAGATTTACTGAAATCAAATTATGACATATGAAATGTCGATTTTTTTGTTTTAATAAAATATACAGAAATCATTTTTAACCTTTTTTTTTTTAACAATTTTAATATCCACTCAAAAGCTATAGGAAAGATGTTCAATGTTACCCATTACAAGTTTTTATTATTCAATTACAAGATTTCGTGAGAGATGTAGAAATTGCTCAAGAAAATACATTAAAATGACTAAATGAATAAAAGAGAAAATACAAAATTTCAATGGAAACAAATTTGAAAGTAAACGACTCTTTTATCGAGCATTACTGAAATCAAATTATGACATATGAAATGTCAAATTATTTTTTATAAAATATACAGAAATCATTTTTCAACCTTCTTTTTAACAATTTTAATATCCACAGCAATAGAAAAATGTATTTATAAATTTTTATTATTAAATTGCTAGATTTCGTGAGAGATTTAGAGATTGCTCGAAATAAATGTATTAAAATGACTAAATGAATAAAAGGAAGAGAGAAAATACAAAATTTCAATGTTGTGAAAAAAATTGAAAGCTACAATAAACGGCTCTTTTATAAATCAAGATTTACTGAAATCAAATTATGACACATGAAATGTCTTTTTTTTTTTTGGAAACAAATTTGAAAGTAAACGACTCTTTTATCGAGCATTAGTGAAATCAAACTATGACTTATGAAATGTCAAATATAATTTTTTCTTATAAAATATGCAGAAATTCTTTTTTAATCTTCTTTTTAACAATTTTAATCAATAGAAAAGATGTTCAATGTATCCGTTACCCATTACAAGTTTTTTTTATATTAATGAGAGATTTTGAGATTGCTCGAGAAAAATGTATTAGTGAATAAAAGAAAGAGAGAAAATACAAAATTTCAAATTTCGGAAAGTAAACGGCTCTTACTGAAATCAAATTATGACATATGAAATGTCACACATTTTTATTGTTTTTATGTAAAATATGACTTCCAAATTTTTGTATTTAATACAAATAGACAGAGTATTTGTTTATTATATCAAATATTGGGGGGGGGGCCCCCCCCCCCGGTATGTTATAGGTTATATCATTCAATTATTTAAAAATTCTATGATATATTGAAAAAATTTTGCTGAATTAAAAACCGTAAAATTTATAGATTAAATAATCCAATAAGGTGTCTGTCTCATATAACTACGCTAGTCAAATTGTTTTCCAAATGATTTTGTAAGTTTCCATCGAACAGAGAGAGCAATTTCTCTATATTATTGTTCATTCAAAAGACAATATTGTTATAGCCTCAATGAATATCTGATGATAAGTCTGTCCGTCACTCAGTCACACCGTTAAATAATAACGTATCTTCTCTAGGTTATAAAATATTTTCTTCTTGCATATGGAATTCAAGAAACGGACCTTTTATGGTGTGGGGCGGATAAAAACAAACAAAAAAAAAAGGTTAAACGAATAAAAAGCAACCAAATAGCCTTAAAAAAAAGGGAGAAAGGAATACACATTTTCTATGTGTTGTGTTATTTTATTTATAGGTGTATTGTGAAATATTTCATGGCTAGTAAAGAGTGGTTAATTCATGTCTTTCCTATTTTACTATGACCACTAATTTATTTATTTGATCAAAAAATATTAATTTAATCTTTTGACAATGCCGATGTTTGAATACGCCATTTTTTTAACCTTAAAATTTCATCAACAGATTAATTTAGAATTATTGTTCCATTAATATTAAAAACAAAAGAATTAAATGAGTTATTTTGATAAATTGGGAATAGAAATAATAATTTTTTTCACTAAATTAATTAATTAATTGTTTTTATTGGTTAACGACGCCATTTTGTAATTAGTTGGTGACAACTTGGAAAAACGCCATTTTGTGTAAGATAACGTCAAATATTTTATTAAGAGAATTATTTAATTAAAAATTCGTTTTTTTTTTTATATTTTTAGATATAAAAACCTCAATTTTTTTTTTTTTTTAAGTAATTGTTTTGCCTATGACTGTTTGAATTGACGTCATGAAAAGGCCAATTTTTTGACCTTAAAATTTCATCAATAGATTAGAATTATTTTTATTATAAATTGGGAATAGAAATAATTATTTTTTCACCAAATTAATTGGTATGTGAATTGATTTTGTTGGTAAACGACGCTAATTGGCCAAGTTGAAAAAACGCCATTTTGTATGAGATAACGTCAAATATTTTATTAAGAGAAATTATTTAATTTAAAATTCAAGTTAAAAAAAAAAAAAAAAAAGTATTTTGATTATGGCAATCTTTGAAATGACGACATGGAAGAGGCCATTTTTTTAACCTTAAAATTTCATTAACAGATTACTTTTGAATAATTTTTGTTTAAAATTAAAAAAAAAAAAGACTCAAATGAATTATTTATATAAAAATTGAGAATACAAATAATTATTCACTAAATTAATTAATTATTTTTTAATTTAATTGATATCTGAATTGATTTTGTTGGTTAACGACGCCATTTTGTAATTAGTTGGTGCCAACTTAAAAAAGAAAAAAAACGCCATTTTGTATGAGATAACCTCAAATATTTTATTAAAAGAAATTATTTAATTTTTATTTTTAGAAATAAAAACCTCAATTAAAAAAAAAAGTAAATAAGAAAATTTAATAATTAGTAGACGCAAAAAATTGAAATCACAATTTCAAAATTGCAATCAAAGACTACGTTAATCAAATAGGCTACTTTTCAAGTGAATACAGAAGAAGGAAAAAAGTGCTTTTTTTTTTTTGTCAAGTCAATCGACTATGCAAAGTATTTAAAATGAACACACACACACTCCCCTCTCCCCTTTCTCTCTCTCTCGTCTAACCCAAATAGGGGGAGGGAGAGAGTTTGCTTCCCTTCAAAAAAAAATAATAATAATAATAACTGTCAAATATGTATTAAATTGCCATTAAACGTGACAAAGTTAAATGTTGCTTTAAGCTAAAAATAACATTGGCAAAGAATAACAGAAATTTATTTATCAATTACGTTAATTGGGGTTTCGTGTCTCTGATAGCCTAATAAATAGCTTTGAAACCCTCTCTATTCTTTCATTAAATAGATATAAATTTATTTATAAAACAAAAAAACAAAATCTATCAAATGTAATTAACGCTGAAAAATATTTAAATTTTTTTTTTTTTTTACGTAACTTCAAAACGAAAAAAAAAATACACTATACGACCCCGTAAGTCATAATTGAAGTGTGGATATTGAGGCAATATTGCAGTGGCAACATTGAATAGTGAATATTGCAGCAATATTACATCAATATTTCTGTTGCAATATTGAATATTTCAGCAATATTGCAGTAGCAATATTGAAGTGTAAATATTACATTACAAAGAGGCGGACATAGTCAAATGTTAAATATTGCAATGTAAGATTCCTGCAATATTACTGCAAGATTCCAGGCTGTCTGGGAAGATAAATTTACTCTACCTTCAGACAGATGGAGTAAATAATCAATTGAATATTTATATACCTTGTAAGTCGCTTGTCAAATCATGTTAATTACTTCTGTAGATGGCAGAAGTGTTCATAAAGTGTTAAATTAAATTTTAATTTAAAAAAAAAAAAAACGTTAAAATGTTAATTTTAATAAACCCTTGAAATATATAAAGTAATTGGGACTACTACACCCCCCTCCCCCCCTTTCCTATTCTTTTAAATTTTTTTGCCTTTCAAGTGACAAAGAATATAGACTGGCAATAACAAAAAAAATTCCTTTTTTTTAAACTTTATTAATTTTTAATAGAATTAAAAATTGAAAAGAAAGGGTGCGGTGACAAACAACATTCAAAAGAAAGAGACAAAAAAAAAAATAGTATCGATGGGATATAAAAAAAAAAGAAGAAGAAGACGGAACGGATAGAAAGAGAAAGAAATTCTTCTCCAATTTCTAATCCGTTTTATATGATCAATTTTATTGGAGGGCATTACACAATAGAGAGATCTCCCCCCCCCCCACCCTCTCATCCCAGGCGACCCAAAAAAGACAAGGAGACCCGGGACAAATAAATTCTTATAGCTGTCCACAAGTTTTATTGTTATACATTTAAAGCTGAAATTGTTATTCACAGAATTGGTTGAATAGTCAAGTGGTTGCGTTAACCACGATTAATGGCCTCAAAAAATAAAAAAATCTTTTATAATAGGACCCTTAATGCCTTCCGGTCGAGACTATCTGCTTTAATTTATTTTTTGATTCAATCGTAGATTGAATGAAGTTGAGTGACATGGGTGTAAAAAATCAACAAATGCTTGTTAATTAGATATTTCATATATCAAACTTTGTATTCAGTATGATCAAATTTGTAAATATTTTTCATGAAAAAAAAAAAAAAAAAAAAAAAATGAATTGAAATTACAGTTTTGTTTAGAATTTCCAGTATTGAACACGTAGTTATAAAAATTCACAATTTTAATAAAAGAAAGAACATTATTAAATATGATATTTCAAGTGTCACATTTTGACTTCACTAAGATCCTTTTACAAATAATCTTCAAAGAGCGAAATAATATAACTATTACCTCTAATTTTTTTTTTTTTAAATAAATCTCAAATAAGAAATTTTCAATTCAAAAAAAAATTAATTGAAGAAATACACAAAGTTTTATTGTTTTATTAATCGGTGTGAAGTTTAAAAGTTACATTTCACATGTTAAATTTTGATTACAGTAATCAAATAATTCAAATACTTTTCCAAAGGTTGAAATAATATAACTATTTCCTCTAATTAAATTAAATTTTCCAATTTTTTTTTTTTAAATAAATATTATAATTCTTAAATAACAAATTTTTAACACAAAAAAAAAATTGAAATAATACAGAAGTATGCTTTCTATTAATTGGTGACAAGGGCGGATACAAGGAGGGGGGGTAAGGGGATAATTACCCCCCCTCCCCCCCCGAGATTCGAAAAAAAACAACTTTTTTTTTCGAAAAAAAAAATAAATAATTTTAATGTAAAATCTTAAAAATTTGATTTGTATTTATATTCTGTCAAACAAGTACAGAATGTGCCTTAAAAATACCGAAATTAAGAAAAAAATGTGTGCTGTGCGACCAGTCACACCAGATTTACCCCCCCCCCCCCCTCGAGAAACACCTCTGGATCCGCTCTTGATTGGTGTTAAAATTTAATTTCATTAATCTAATACAAATATACTTCCAAGGACTGAAATAATAAAAATATTTTTTTTTAAATAAATAATTCTCAAATTAAATAACAAATTTTCAATTTAAAAAAAAAAAAAAAAAAATTTGAAGAAATCACAAGGTTTTATTGTGTTAAACGTTGTGAAGTTTAAAAGTTACATTTCACATGTTAAATTTTGATTACAGTAATCAAAGATTCTCGTTCAAATAATTTTCCAAGAGCTGAAATAATATAACTATTTCCTCTAATTAAATTAAATTTTCGAATTTTTTTTTTTAATAAATATTATAATTCTTAAATAACAAATTTTTAACACAAAAAAAAAAAAAATAATTGAAATAATACAGAAAGATGCTTTCTCTTAATTGGTGTACTACAAAAGTTACATTTCACATGTTAAAATTTGATTTCAGTAATCAAAGATTCTCATACAAATATATATACTTACAAGCACTGAAATAATATAAATATTTTCTTTTATAAATAATTCTAACAAAAAAATTAATTAAAATAATCCACAAGATTGTATTCTATTAAACTGTGTGTAGTTTCATATGTTAAAATTTGATTTCAGTAAATAGTAAAAAAACATCTAAATTAAAAAAAAAATGATTAAAATCCAATAAAAAGAAATTTATTATAAAAGAATTTTAGTACTTTAAGAAATAAATGAAAGTAGAAAGTAAAACTCAAAAGAGGACTGTATTTTTTTTTTTTTCTTAATTTAATCTTGTTATGTGTTGTGTGGTTTTCTACTAATCCGATTTTGCCCTGATATTATCCTGAGAGAGAGGGTGGTCATTTGTGACCAGCAAGCATTTGGGAGTTCTCCCCCAGAAACAAAATTGAGTTATTTAAAACGAGGTGAGAGGGCTGCGGCCTGCTTCTAATCAATAGGTGCGTCTGCTTGCTTGTATGTGCGTTTATTTATAGAGAAGAAAAAGAGATGGATGGACGCCTTTTGATGCCAAATTAAACTTAAAATTACCGAAACAAAGTAATCATCAAAAATTGTATCATTATTGTTTCCGTGTCTATTAAAATAACCCTTTTACAAAAAGAGTTAACAAACATATAGACTTTTTTTTCTCTTGGGAAATGTAATTTTTTTCATTTATAAAATGCTTTTTTTTTGAGAATAGAGAAAATTGAATCATAAATTGATAAACAAAAATTGTTATTGAAAAAAAATAAACAATTCCTATTAATTAACAAATCAATTAAAGCATACAACTTGAATTCATAAATAAGTCAGGTACAAATTTAAAAATATTGATAAAGGAAAACGATACAAAAACATTTTTAAATATCAAAAATACATCAACACTTAAAATAAGAAAAACATATTTCATATATCATAATTTCATTTCACTAATGTTTATTGACTATTAGAAGAAAAAAAAACGTCAACACTTTTATAAAATAAGAAAAACATGATATTTCATATGTCATAATTTGATTTCAGTAATGTTTGATTAACGTTACACTACTAGAAGAAAAAAAAATACATCAACACTTTTATAAAATAGAAAAACAGGATATTTCATATGTCATGATTTGATTTCAGTAATGTTTGATTAAACGTTACACTACTAGAAGAAAAAAAATACATCAACACTTTTATAAAATAAGCAAAAACATAGTATTCATTTCCTTTTTCATATATCATGATTTGATTTCAGTAATGTTTGATTAAACGTTACACTACTAGAAGAAAAAAAATACATCAACACTTTTATAAAATAAGAAAAACATGATATTTCATATGTCATAATTTGATTTCAGTAATGTTTGATTAAACGTTACACTACTAGAAGAAACAAAATACATCAACACTTTTATAAAATAAGAAAAACATGATATTTCATATGTCATAATTTGATTTCAGTAATGTTTGATTAAACGTTACACTACTAGAAGAAACAAAAATACATCAACACATTTATAAAATAGAAAAACAGGATATTTCATAATGTCATAATTTGATTTCAGTAATATTTGATTAAACATTACACTACTAGTAGAAAAAAAATACATCAACACTTTTATAAAATAAGAAAAACATGATATTTCATATGTCATGATTTGATTTCAGTAATGTTTGATTGACTATTATGAGAAA
This sequence comes from Euborellia annulipes, assembly GCA_023213315.1. NCBI lineage: Eukaryota > Metazoa > Arthropoda > Insecta > Dermaptera > Anisolabididae > Euborellia > Euborellia annulipes. Next base: position 35,823 of record JAKCPI010022957.1, read on the forward strand.
AAAAATACATCAACACTTTTCTAAAATAAGAAAAACATGATATTTCATATGTCATGATTTGATTTCAGTCATGTTTGATTAAACCTAAGAAAAAACATTAAAGTGACGAAATTTGACACCGAAGTCTCAATTTTAAACCTCTCAAGTTCAAACTTAAAGATCAATGGTTCAAATCCCGTTAGGAGTAATTTTTTTTTTTAATTTTTTAAATATTGGACATTATAATACAATCTCCATTTTATTAAAACCGCTTTATTTATTTATTTAATTAAATAAATTTAAAAGATTAATGTTTTGTTTCTTTATTTTAATGTTTGTGGTTGGCAAACAAGCAAGCAGGCAGGCTACTTGCACTCTAATTTTTTTTTTTTTTTTTTTTAAGACCTAACAATTGTTTTTCTCTCCCTTTTTTTTTTTTTTTAAATATAAAACATAAAAAGATGAAAAATATCGTACGCAGCATCTGACACCATTCTCATTGTGCGTGTATGTGTGCGTATGAGAAGAGCATGTTAACATATCAATTATATCTTTAGTAAGCAACCCCAAATGGCCAACTCCCATTCTATTATTATACTATGAGACTATGTATAATTTTTATTCTCTTTGTTTTTTTTTTTTTTTTTTTTTTTTTTTTTTTTGTAAATAACAATACACATATGAGAAGGAACTAACTGTCTGTCTGTTCTCATTTGAATACCTGGCGGTCTTTCTCTGAATGACGTAATAATAATTTTATTCTTATTGCTATAAACATGTCAAATCAGAGAGTGTCCTCTATTGTTTTTTTTGTTTTATGTGATATAAAACCGGAGAAATATTAATATTAATAACGTTTTAAATGTCAGAAGTTTATAATATAGGATGAATCAAAAGTAATCAGCATAAAAATAGAAAAGAAAATATAAATAGAACAATTGAATCCAAAATATTTTTCTCATCCAAAATATTTATTTTTGAGAACTAGCGTCACAATATAATATGATATATATACTATACCGTTAAATTTTAAATAAATAAACTATTGATATTGAAAACAGATTTGTAACAGGATACAAACAGAGAGGTACAACATTTGGTTATTGATATTTCATATGTCACAATTTGTCTTCAGTGCTGCTCACTAAAACGTTCAAATTGTGCAAAAGACGATTTCGGCCAGTTTCTTCAGAATATAGATATAAAAATCTTTGTGATTGAATCTGAATATATAAGAAAGCCACAAAATGAGGGATCGAAACGTTTTTTTTTTTTTTTTGCTTAATTTGTTTAAGTTTTTTTTTTGACATCTGAGACCATTTAGACTCTGTCCCTATTTATTTCAATGAATATCCAATTCAATTGAACTAAATTTTTCGCCTGGGACGGAATGTGATGCAGAACCATAGGTCAAAAAACGATATTTATTAAATAATAATAACAACTTTGAAAGCTTTAATTCTCAAGTAAACTCTTAAAACAGTATTGGGGAAATAAGTTCTGTAGAGGTTGTTTGACACAAGCAATTTTAACCTTTAAATGTACAATAGTGAAGACAAATTGTGACATATGAAACACCAAATAACTAAATGCTGTAAACTTTCTATATGCAATTATGTTTTCAATATTAATAATTTACTTATTTCCTACTACTAGTCCAGAAAAATTCAAAATAGTGAGTACCGGAACCAAAAATAAATATGTTTTTTTCAATAGACATTTAAGATATTCAAAAAAGTGATAAAAGACAAAATAACAAAATTTTAAAATTATAAGAATTGCTTTATTATATTTGTAAAACTCAAAGAAACATTATTTATTTATTACAAAGAATTCATTTATTTGTGGAAAAACTTTATGGAAAAGTTTGAAAAGATTTAGAAGAAAAGAAAGAAACATTCTTATTCTTCTTCTACTTAGAGAATATGTTTATTATCCGAGATGTCCCTTTGCTCATTATAGAATCTTGTGCACTCTCTCCTCTGACGCTAATAAAATAATCAACTCTAGTTTCTTACTAGAGTGTAATAAAGTTTTAGTCTTTCTTCTTGTTTTTTAGGGGATTTAGGAAAAAAAAAAGAGATAGAGAAAGAGTGACATTCTCGCCGATTTGCAATACCCAATAAAACTGTCAGTTGCGTGGACTAAGTCCTACAAACACTCTCTCTTACTCTAATACTGGGTGGGTCTTAATAAAAAAGTCTATTCGAAACAAAAAAAAAAAAAAAAATACAACATAACACAAATATCCAGTGTAATTCATGATTAATTTTGAATATGTGAAGTTTCAACTTGTTTGATAGTTCGTCCCCATTGTCTATACAAATACAAACAAAGCAGGATGTGCCATTTAATGCCTATTTCCACTAGTTCGTGCAGCTGCCGTTGCCCAAACCGACTTGCTATTTAAATAGCATTGAAGAGGCCATTTCAATTTCCACTAGGTAGTGCCGTGCCGTCTACCGCCATCAGTCCTCGGAGCGAAAACTGCCACGACCTAGTGGAAATTGCCTTCGGCCTTCAGCTGTCTATATATTGTTCGGTCGGCTATTTCCGTGTTGGCATGGAAACATCTAACTCAGTGCTCATTGTTCATTGCTGCTTACCCTTTTTCCACTGCTCCTTAACCTGTTTTTATATTATTAAACAATACTTTGGTTAGATTAGGAGAAAACCGGGATGGTAGGGGCACGGCACGACTCGAAATGCTGACAGCATCGTACGGCAGGGGAAGTCTAGTGGAAATAGACCTTTATGATGCCGTTTTTTCTTCTATATTTCCCTTCACAGTTTCAATCCATATTTACCTCAGAGCTCAGAAGCTTTCATTTAAACATAATAGACCCATAAATTAAAATGAAATAGAACACTGCCAAACCAAAATTATCAGGATCATTAAAGGAATAACACAAATGAGGAGATCACACACAACTTAACTGGATACAAAGTCACTCGGAATTTCGTGAAAACTGCTTTCTAGCCAAAAAAGCTGAACAGAGAGATGCTCTAGCACATTTGAAAACAAAATGAAGAATGGATAAACCATTGGCAATATACAAGTCAACTCAAACGATCATTTACAGCCATAATCAAACGCATCCCTGGACCGAAATGTGATCAGCAACCAGGAAATCTATCTATCTCGTCAACAGATTCCGAATAAATCATCACACCAGGTGTCTATCCCATAAGTATAGATCCACTCTGTTAATTTTCAGCAATTGCCTCACTAGAACACCTAATCCTGTACTGCCAAGTTTGTGCAACTTCCAGAAAGCTATTTCTTAACAAAATAAGGTCTCAATCCCGATCTGTTCCAACCTAACTTCAATTAATAGCACACCCAACAAGAAGAAGTTTTATCAACACCACTAAAATACAGATTAAACAGAATTTATACTATTTATTTTGCATCGTCTAATCTTTTCAGGTATTTATTTCTTATGGTCTTTGGAACTTTGATTTTTGAGCATATTATTGTTTAGAAGTTATGCATTACTATAAAAATATGTATGGGGAAAATGGTCTACAGCCAAGTACCCTTTAGATTAAGTAAATAAAAAAAAAAAAAAACTTTGTATTAACTATTAATATTTGAAACAGAAATCAAACAGAGCTTGTTTTTAGTTATTTCATATGTCACAATTTGTCTTCAGTACTGCCCAGTCAACTCTCATAACTACCAGATATAACCACTCCATTGAAAAGGAAGAACATCTGTTTGGGATAAAAAAAAGTCATGATTATATTAATCTATTCCTTCAGCTCAAACCAAAATCATCTGGTACTAGCAGAATACAAACCTTTGTGGATTTCCTTTTTCAATTAATTATACTTTTCTTTGTTTAAGCTAGCCCTAAACCTCTCTTTTTTACGCACTTTCTCCCCCATATCCTTTTTTTTTCCTTCCCTTTAGCACAACTCTAAGCAATTCACCTCCCTAAAAAAAGAAAAAAAAACTTTTTGAAAGTTAGCCCGATTTGTACAAATTTAATAAATCGACGTTAATGCGTTAAAACACAGATAGAAAAAAAAAAGAACGAGTGTTTTATATTGATAAAAAAGTTTTATAACCCAAAATTAAGTGGATTAGTAAGTTTAGATAAATTAATGAAGTTGGTTGCTTAGAGTTAGTGTGTATGGCAAGGACCGGGTCTCTCTACATCCCCTCGCTTCTCCAAGACGAAGGGTGGTGGTGGTGATTTAAGAGAAATGTTCTGCCGACGACCTCCACACAATCTTTGGCAGATGGAACATTAATCCGTCGGATTAAACTCATTAGGCAGACATTTATTGGCATTTTTTTTTCTTTTTTTGCAAATAATATTGGAGCCCAAAGTGGCGGAAAACGAATGCCAAGCGATTAAGAGCTTAGTAATAAATAAGAGAAAAAAAAGAGAAGAGAAAGGAGACTATTAACTCAATGGGGAATGACCCAGAAAGACAAATAAGTAAACTATTGTTGTTCAAATAGAAGAGGGTGGTGGTTGGAGTGACTTGCTTTTTTTGTTTTGTTTTGTTTTATTCTTAACATAATTCATTTGATCATTATTCATGATGATGATTTCTTTTGTTTTCTTAGAAAAAAAAAAAACGCTCATTTCCAATTTATTTTCATAGTTTGACAGATGAAAGAAGTAGAAAAAAATAACTCAAAACTTTTTTTTATTTGTAATACATATCAAATAGTGAACAAAAATTTCCATAAAAAATAAGAATTAATAGTAATTTTTTTCTCATTAATACAAAATTTTTAGATTATATCATATATCACATTTTGATTTCAGAAATACAATAAACTTCTTGAAATGAAATAAAATAAATATTTACTTAGTATATATTTTCCAAATTTTATTATTTTAACAATTATATAATCTCAAAAAATTTATAAACAAATATTAATTGACAAGTACATAATTTCATATTTCAGATGTCACATTTTGATTTCATTAATGAAAGATAACCATCTCAACAATTAAATAAATATTAATAAGATGAAATAAAATTACAATTTACGTTTACTCATTGTTCCAAATTTTATTATATTTATTATTAAATTTAATAACGTTCATATTAATTTGATATTTCAATTGTCATAATTTGTTTTGAGTAGTTGCTATATCAAATATATATTTATCTTAATTAATTTTCAATCTTAATGAGGGATTAGTTGAAAAACAAAATTTGCTATTTTATTTCAGATGTCACATTTTGATTTCCTTAATGAATTAATAAAATTACTCTAATATTTAGGTTTACTTTATGTTCCAAATGTTATTTTATTTATAAAAAAATTTAATAAAGTTCATAGTAATTTTATATTTCATTTGCCACAATTTGTTTTGTGTAGTTGCTCAATCAAATAAATGTATTTTCACAGAAGGACAGAGTTAATTTGTTATTTCAGATGTCACGTTTTGATTTCGTTAATTAACCATCTCAACAATTAAATAAATATTAATAAGATGAAATAAAATTACAATTTAGGTTTACTCTAAGTTCCAAATTTTATTATATTTATTATGAAATTTAATAACCTTCATATTAATTTGATATTTCAATTGTCACAATTTGTCTTGAATAGCTGCTAAATAAAATATTTTCAATCTTAATTAGAGATTAGTTGAAAAACAAAATTTAATATTTTATTTCAGATGTCACATTTTGATTACATTAATGAATCCCAACAATTAAATAAATATGAAATAAAGCTGAAATAAAATTACTCTAATATTTAGGTTTACTTTATGTTCCAAATGTTATTTTATTTATAGTAATTTTATATTTCATTTGTCACAATTTGTTTTGTGTAGTTGCTCAATCAAATACATGTATTTTCAAAGAAGGGCAGAGTTATTTTGATATTTCAGATGTCACATTTTGATTTCATTAATGAATCCCAACAATTAAATAATTATTAATAAGATGAAATAAAATTACAATTTAGGTTTACTCTAAGTTCCAAATTTTATTATATTTATAAAAAAAAAAAAATTTAATTACGTTCATAGTAATTTGATATTTCATTTGTCACAAATTGTCTTCACATTTTAAAATAATAAAAAAAATAGCAGAATTTAATTTAAACTATTGCTATTGTTGGAGCATGTTTTTAACACTTGCAATGTCATCTGCAGAATTTACTCATATATGGACTATGGATTCAATAGGTATGAAATTAGCAATACATTGTTTCAATTTTCATTTCAGTTAGCCATCTTGTTTTCAATTAAATCAAAACTTAACCTCAAAAAAAAAAAAAATAAAAAAAGTTTTTGACATTTTATTTAAATAAAAATCCATTGAAATATACATAATATGAATATAATATGAATATCTGATTGATGACTGCAAAAAAAGAATGTCTATTTTCATTAAAATTTATTTTAGAGGGAAGTTTTTTTTTTTTTTTTTTTTATAAATCTTCTCTTTCTCTCTATTTTACTTCTTAATCAAATTAATTATCTATTAGAAGCAATTTGGATAAAGAATTGATGAGAGTTTTCATATTCAATAATCGATTTTTTTTTTTTTTGTCATCCACTTTCTAACTCTAATTATAACTGTCATAATATCTATTCATCATTTTAACTCGAGTTTTTTTGTCATCCATCTTTATTCTTAAAAAAAAAAAAAAAAAAATTCCGAGTGGTCAGTTAAAAAATTATTTTTAACAATTTAAATCAGCAATAATTTTTTTTTTTTAGAAAATAAAACTAAAATATTCAATGTAATTAGAAATTTTGTTTAAATACTAATTTATTATTTAACTGTGTTAACTAAATGACAAGCGGACATTTCATCGGGTTATAATAATATTGTTCTTTGAACGAACAATAATAGAGGAATTGTTCTCTTGTAATTATTTAGAAACAATTTGACTATCGTAGTCAAGACACTAACGCCATATTAGATTATTAACCTATAAAGTTCAATTTTTATCTTATATTTGAATATATCAAACAATTTTAAGATAATTCATGCTTATGTCTAAATCATTTGACAAATATTGAAAGATTAGTAAAATTCAATTGACTTTGGTGATGGGTTAATAGTTTGACTTGACGCCATATTGAATGACATAACCTATAATGTGTTATAAATTTGACTTGTGTATTGAAAATTTAGTAAAAATAATTGACTCTGGTGGTGATTGACTTGACGCCATATTGAATGACATAACCTATAAAGAGTAAATTTGAATTGTATATTGAAATATTCATTATATTGAATTCATTCAAAATTTCCTTTAATTTTCATTTAAAATTTCATTTAATTTTCATTTAAAATTTCCTTTAATTTTCATTCAAAATTTCATTTAATTTTCATTTAAAATTTCCTTTAATTCTCATTCAAAATTTCATTTAATTTTCATTCAAAATTTCATTTATTTTCACCTTCTGCTCTGAAGATGGCCTAAACCAGTGGCCGAAACGTTGAATGAAATTTTGAATGAAAATTAAATGAAATTTTGAATGAAAATTAAAGGAAATTTTGAATGAAAATTAAAGGAAATTTTGAATGAGAATTAAATAAAAAATTAAAGGAAATTTTAAATGAAAATTAAATAAAATTTTGAATGAAATTAAATAAAAAATTAAAGGAAATTTTGAATGAAAATTAAAGGAAATTTTGAATGAAAATTAAAGGAAATTTTGAATGAAAATTAAATAAAATTTTGAATGAAAAAAAAAAAAGGAAATTTTGAATGAAAATTAAAGGAAATTTTGAATGAAAATTAAATGAAATTTTGAATGAAAATTAAAGGAAATTTTGAATGAAAATTAAAGGAAATTTTGAATGAGAATTAAATAAAAAATTAAAGGAAATTTTAAATGAAAATTAAATAAAATTTTGAATGAAAAAAATAAAAATTAAAGGAAATTTTGAATGAAAATTAAAGGAAATTTTGAATAAAATTAAATGAAATTTTGAATGAAAATTAAAGGAAATTTTGAATGAAAATTAAAGGAAATTTTGAATGAAAATTAAAGGAAATTTTAATGAAAATAAAGAAATAAAGGAAATTTTGAATGAAAATTAAAGGAAATTTTAAATGAAAAATTAAATAAAATTTTGAATGAAAATTAAATAAAAAATTAAAGGAAATTTTGAATGAAAAATTAAAGGAAATTTTGAATTAAAATTAAATGAAATTTTGAATGAAAATTAAAATTTCATTTATTCTCACCTCCTGTCTCTGAAGATGGCCTAAACCAGTGGCCGAAACGTCACAATAAAATAAATAATTTTGGCTGCATATGTCTTGGAATTTTTTTTTTTACTCCACCTTAATATATTTTTTTTTAGCATTAAAAAAATGTTTGTTTTTGTATTATTTTACAAAATGACGAGGGGGGGGAGGCGTCATATGATTAAATATTTTTAAGGGAGGCGTTATAACAAAAAGTTTGGTAACCACTGTGTTAAGGCAAGGCCTCGTAGTCAACCCTCAATAAAAAAATAAATAAATAAATTTTCTTAGTCACCCAGTGGATAAGTTGATTTATTTTTTCTCCCCCTCTGCCTTTAAGAAAACCATTAAAATATTAAAAGTGATGCGGCGTCTGTTCTTGTCTGTGTGTGTGTCAATTCCCGGGGGCAGATTGACGGCTAAGCCGATTTCATCGTCGTCGTCGTCGTCGACCTCTCTCTCTCTCTCTAAGACTTTAGACTCTCTCTGTTTTGTAACATTTGCCAAATTCGAAATGAAAATAATGGTGGGGCGTACTAGTAGCGTAACTCTGCCTTCAATTCTATTTTGACAATTCCTCTTTTTTCTTTTTAAATAAGCAGACCTATGTAAAATAGATGTAAAATAATCCTCTTTTTTTTATTCACTTTAGTTAATCCTACCTTCTTTTTGTTGTATGTTTTTTTTTTTATTCCGTAATACCAAATACTATTAGCTTCTTGTGCCTGGGTTCGCTTCCCGTTCCAAGCGATAAAAATTTATTTCAAATCATTTGACATAAATAGGGATTATTTTAATAACTAGCTACACAACCCATTTTCAATTTTACCTCTGAAACTTCACACTATTGTTTTTTTTTTTTTTTTTTGCTTCCCCGATAAAAATAGTTTTAAATTGAATTCAAAATAACTAAAAAATTTTAGCTCCAGACTATAAGTTTTTTTTTTTTTCTAAAATTTAAACCTTGCCTTTAACGGGTTTGTAAAATTAAAAAAAAAAACAACATAAAACTTGGTTAAGTAGTTTCTAAGATTGTTTTTTTTTTTTTTTTTTAATTTGTTTAAGGTCTTTTTCGGCATCTCTGGTCATTTAGACCCCGTTCAATTTCAATTAATTGGTATAATTGAAATAAATTTCTCGCATGGGGCGGGATGCGAACATTAAATCAAAGAACTTAGTATAGTTCTAAAATCAGTAAAAAATTTGATTTGAGTTTGACCTTTTAGATTTTATTTTAATAACTAACTGATTTATAATTTTTACTTTCTCTTACCTATGTATATATGTAAATATATATAGAGAGAAAGTATTGGATTCATGTCAAAAATTCGATGTCGAGATTTTGATGGATCTTCACGTTTTGAGGTCCCCTGAATCCAAAAAAGTGGTTTTCGCGACATGGTCTGTCTGTCTGTGTGTGGGTGTGTGGGTGTGTGGGTGGGTGTGTGGGTGGGTGGGTGGGTGTGTGTTCAATTTTAAGGATGAAGGAATTGAGCTACAAGGTTGAAATTTTATATTTAAGTTAAACACCCCCGGGACCGGAAAAATAAGCTTTTAATCAAAATCGGCCAAAGAGTACTAGTACTTTACTGATGTACTTTTTCAGTTTTTTTCGATTTTCTCAAAATTTGCTCCAACGATTTTTTTTTAAATTCAAAAATCAATTATTTTTTAGATGCTCTTTAAAATGTATATTCTCATTTTGCGATTGAAATCTTCTGAAGACCACTTTACTCTTGTGTTTCATAGGAAATATAGGAAAAATGGTTGCCATGGTAACAAAATATAAATATTTTCCCATACTTGAATATATTTCGACACGAAAAATCTGGTGTGACAAGCACAGTACACAACTTTCGATTACCGAAAGTAAGAGAAAGTTGTGTGCTGTGCGCCAGTCACACCAGATTTTTCTATAAAAATTCGTTAAGTAGTTTTGTAGTTTTTTTTTTTTTTTTTTTAATTTGTGTCTCTTTTTTGGTATCTGAAGTCATTTAGGCCTCGTGCCCATTTATTTCAATTGATTGAATACGGAAATTTAAGTCTTATTTAAATAACTAGCTACTTTGTAAAATTCTCCATTCATAAAAAGAGAAAAATTCATAAAAATCCGTTAAGTAGTTCCGGTGTTCATGTATTATAAAGAAAAATTGAAATTAAATCTCTCTGTTATTATTCTATAATTAATTAGATATATTAAATTACAATTTTCTCAAAATATCATTATTTTTTTTTTTAAATGCTTTTATTTAACTGACTCTTTCAAGGTCATCAACTTCAAGTCTTTGTTTAGGACACTTCTCGATGAGCTAGAGGTGTGAAATTTGATATTTAAGAGTCATTTTTGATGACGCAAATTGTGAGTAGGGTTTTACCAAAATTGACCAAACTAATGTGGTACTTTATTTGAAACCCTTCGCGAATTAATGTAATTTCAAAAGACTTCCCGATGAGCTAGAGGTGTGAAATTTGATATTTAAGAGTCATTTTTGATGACGCAAATTGTGAGTAGGGTTTTACCAAAATTGACCAAACTAATGTGGTACTTTATTTGAAACCCTTCGCGAATTAATGTAATTTCAAAAGACTTCCCGATGAGCTAGAGGTGTGAAATTTGATATTTAAAGATAATTTTTTATGATAATGAATAATTTTTTAAATGGGTCAAAATAGACCAAACTAATGTGGTACTTTATTTGAAGCCTCACGCAAATAAGGCCCTATTAACAATAGTTTTGAATTTTGATATTTACGAGTCATTTTTTTATGATAATGAATAATTTTTCAATTGAACCAAATCAAAATAGGCCAAACTAATGTGCTTTATTTAAAGCTCTACGCTAATTAAACAATTTTAGAAAATTTCTCGATGTTATTTAAAAGCCTTTAATTTTGAAAGTTAATTTTAAAAAATCACACGAAAAAAGACTAAAAAGCTTAAAATAAAAATAAAATAAAAAAAGATTAAAAAAAAAATGCTTTTATTTAAATTGAACTAAAAAGAGAGAGAAATAATTTAATTGTTCTTGTTAAAATTTTTTAATATTTATGACTTAAAATAAAAGCGTGGGGCGCGAGCCTCGGAATCACTTCGAAGAGCCCCACGCTTTTATTTTCAGTCATAAATATTAAAAAATTTTAACAAGAACAATTAAATTATTTCTCTCTTTTTAGTTCAATTTAAATAAAAGCATTTTTTTTAAAATCTTTTTTTATTTTATTTTTTTAATATGAAGAATTTATAAATTAAAAAAAAAAATCTGGTGTGACTGGCGCACAGCACACAACTTTCTCTTACCTTCGGTAATCGAAAGTTGTGTACTGTGCTTGTCACACCAGATTTTTTGTGTCGACATGTATTTAGTTTCCGACAGTAGGGTACAATTGAATTCAAGATGTAAAATTTATAAGTATGGGAAAATATTTATATTTTGATACCATGGCAACCATTTCTCCTATCTTTTCTATGGAGTACAAGAGTAAAGTGGTCTTCAGAAGATTTCAATCACAAAATGAGAATATACATTTTATAGAGAATCTAAAAAATAATTGATTTTTGAATTTTAAAAAAAATCGTTGGAGCAAATTTAGAGAAAATCGAAAAAAACTGAAAAAGTGAATCAGTAAAGTACTAGTACTCTTTGGTCGATTTTGTTCAAAAGCTTCGTGTCACGTCCCATGGGGGTGCCTAACTTAAATATAAAATTTCAACTTCCTAGCTCTTTTCGTTCTTGAGATATTTTGTTCACAGACACACAGACAGACAGACAGACAGACAGACAGACAGACACACAGACAGACCATGTCGCGAAAACCACTTTTTTGGATTCAGGGGACCTCAAAACGTGTATATCCATCAAAATCTCGACATCGAATTTTTGACATGAATCCAATACTTTCTCTCTCTATATATTAACATATATATAGAGGTACGAGAAAGTAAAATTTATAAGTATGGGAAAATATTTATATTTTGTTACCATGGCAACCATTTTCCTATCTTTTCTATGAAACACAAGAGTAAAGTGGTCTTCAGAAGATTTCAATGGCAAAATGAGAATATACATTTTAAAGAGCATCTAAAAAATAATTGATTTTTGAATTTTAAAAAAAATCGTTGGAGCAAATTTTGAGAAAATCGAAAAAAACTGAAAAAGTACATCAGTAAAGTACTAGTACTCTTTGGCCGATTTTGATTAAAAGCTTATTTTTCCGGTCCCGGGGGGTGTTTAACTTAAATATAAAATTTCAACCTCGTAGCTCAATTCCTTCATCCTTAAAATTGAACACACACCCACCCACCCACCCACACACCCACCCACACACCCACACACCCACACACAGACAGACAGACCATGTCGCGAAAACCACTTTTTTGGATTCAGGGGACCTCAAAACGTGAAGATCCATCAAAATCTCGACATCGAATTTTTGACATGAATCCAATACTTTCTCTCTATATATATATTACATATATACATAGGTAAGAGAAAGTAAAAATGATAATTTCTACACCAACCTTGGCGACAAGTGTTACAACAAAAAAATAATCAAACATTTATATATTAATCACAAGAGTGTATTTCTAACCTCTTAACATATAAAAAAAAAAAAAAAAAAAAATTATTTTGCATAAATGGTAAATCTCTTTGAAAACTTGTTTTATAAATATTCTTGTTTTTGATGATGACGTTGAGGTGTTTTGAATTAAACATTGCATTGTTCCTCTTTAATTATTTTATGTAAATGATGATATATCTAAAATAAGAAGGGTCTTAATTTAGCAAAAGAGTCGTTTTTGAAAAGGCAGAGAAAATTATTGTTTAAATCCAAGAGAGAGAGACCTTTTTATATAAATTTGGAAATTCGCGTTGTTGTTGTTACATACAAAGTATGTATGTTTCATCTATTGTTTCCTTATCTTTTGATCTTTGCCTATGTGACTTTACGATTCTTTCGGCTAAAAAAAAAAAAACATTCTCTATGCATATCCAATCCATATGTAATAACAACAGAACCATTTTCCTATTTTATGCCTTTACAATCATAATAACAGAAAAAAGAACGCCATTTTGTTTATGTCTAGTAATTAAAATGGCTAAAGATTAAAGGTTATCTAAAAATGTATTCCTATAAATATTTCTTTTCGGAAAATCTAAAACCATTGTTATTTCAATATCACACAAGAAACTCTAGAACAGTTATTAGTATGCATAAATAACATATTAGTGGATTGCACTAAAAATTCACCATACCAACTTTGGATATTTTTGCATTGAAATCTCGGATCAGTAACTAATCTTGGTCTAAAGTTTTTGGGGTAATTACTTGAAAATAATTCTACTCTGAATTTCTCCCTATAGCTAATACAAATCTTTGCTATCGCTACAATTAGATAATTAAAGATAATTTGTTGATTTGATGTTGTGGGGCTTCTTGGAATGGTTCATACCCATCACTCAGGCCCTAACTGGAGGGGATTTTATTCCTATTGCTTGCCTTGTTTGAATTTTTGCGTCAAGCCGGGTTCGAGCTCATGGGAGTAACTAGGGGTCGGGGGGCAAAAGGCTCGTGGCCCCCCTCAGAAAGCTCCCTTCCCCAAGAAAAATTGAGAAAATATGGGTCTTTCCAGGCTCCCTGGAGGTCCCATGGCCCCCCAGCCAAATTCTCTAGTTTGACCTCGAGTCTAATTTTACCTCAAAATACTAAGCCCCAGCTTATCCGATAAGCCACGTCGAGGTAGAGAATTTATTTTTTTTTTTAAAGGATAAACTGCGAAAATCAACTCTAGAATATTCCGTAAGATAGAATCAAAAATAAGCAGATGTTTCAGTCAGGAATTCAATTTCTGATATTTCATGATTAAGAGCTGAATCTATATTGAGTATGAATAACTTTATGATGCTCGAATTTTATGCAATAAATTCAATTACTGGTTTTCCTCCAACTTTGTCTAGATATTCTATCAAATTATTATCTTTCTACGGTATCCTCAATTCACCAATCTACCTTTGCTCATTTGATCCTTTATTGTTTTGGGAAAAAGTGGATTGTGAATGATCATAAAATAGGAAAATAGTTCTGATGTTATTACATATGGATTGGATATGAATAGAGGATCTTTTTTTTTAACCTATAGAATCGTACATATAATTAGGAATATCATTTTTCAAACTTGTGAGGGGGCAAAAAAAAAACCTGATGTACGAGTACAATTATTTGCGCAAGATCTGGTATGGTTGAAGTCATACTCTTAACGAATTCTTATTAAGAAGAAACGAAACTTCAAATAAAGTAGAAATAGATGATTGATTCTACAGGAAGAAAAGTACAGGATCTAATATGTTAATAAAAACAACATTACGATTAACCTAGGTATTATTTGTTTTCTTTAAATCTACTTAATATTATTTCAAAGGTCATTTGGACTTCTAAGTATTTCTATTTTGAATGTTATAAAATAATCTATTTATAAATAGAAGCGTGGCTCAATTTTCGGGAAATCTAATGACCTCAACTTTGCATAATTGGTAGACTAAATATGAACTTTAGTAATTAGAGGGAGAGAGAGAGAGGTAAGGTAGAATTTGAAATAGCTGCAACGCACACACACCAACATCAAGAGAGAAAGAGAATGGGGAGGAGGGAAAGAAATATTTTTGAATTCTAAAAGAAATGTGTCTAAGAAGAGGGATGTTTTATCCTAAATATATACAACATTCTAAATTTAGAATCTTCCCTTTCTTAACATCTTTCTTTAATTTATTAGGCTCTAAGCGTTAAGGCCTTGTCGGTGATCATGATTCTCTAATCTTTTTATGTTTATTCATCTATCATTATCAATCATTAGGGATTGGATTCTTTGAAAACATGTTTGTTGATTTTTCTTAAGATTCTTGTTTTCTTTTTCAAAGTTAATTATAGACAAAACTAAAGATTACTACAGTGTTTAAAGAAAACAAATCCAAACGCCCTGTTTTGGAATATTGGATCCTTTCACAATAGTCTTCAGGTAACTAACTCAAAAAGGAGAGAGTTGCTGTGATATCCCAAGAATACAAAGAATGTTCCCTATCAGTGATCCATTCTTCGAAGAGAGTAGCCTACTCGAGAGTTCCTACTTAAACTAGGACATCCTCCCTAACATGGCTAAAAGTAATCGGGTGGAACTAGACACCAGGATTAGTTCATTAGCTAGAAATATTAAAAATTAGAGATAGGAAATGTAACTTCCGTGCTGGTAGATGGAATATTGTACAGGGTTTTTCAATAAGAACGAAGCATTTTGTTTTTGACATTTGAAGGGGTCGGGCGAATATAGTGCCAACCCACAAATATATAGTTCTGAGATATTTCAATTTTAAACTTTGTAAACAAACAGAAACCAATAGGAATTTTGATTGTTTGCTACACTGTCAGAGCACTCTAATGGCAATACCAGGCTGAGAAACAAATTTTACAAATAGTACAGACTTTTGCACAATTGATGGTGCTGAAAGTCGGGTTTGTCATAATTGAGGGTTAGCACTATATTCGCCCGACCCCTTCATTTCTCGAATAGGAGTGTAGTTAGCCCTGCAATTGTTTGACATTTTGAAACGTCAGTCTATGCTATTTAATCAATGAGATACACACTTCAACAACGGGTTTTTATCAAAGTTTATGTTCTATCGCGACCAATTTTCGGTCGACAAAACCGTCCAACAAGTCGGTCTATTGAACGTTTGGTGCAAAAATTCGAAACAACTTATGCATTGCATAATGTCCTAGTGCCTATCGACAACGTAATGTTCGAAATGAAGAAAATCGTTTGACTCGACTTGGACGATAAATGCTTCCAACAGCATGCCATTCAACATCGAATTATTGAAGACCAAGTTCGGCGAGCGAATTATCTCACGCATCGGGCCTCTTTCGTGCGATTTAACCCATTTGGATTTTTTATTTGGGGTTACATTAAATCGCTGGTCTCTGCCAACAATCAAGCAACATTATAAGAGCTGTAAGTCAACATCGGAAGAGAAATCCGTCGTATTTCTGTGAATCATGGAAAATTAGGTCCAGCATAACCAGACTTTTGAACGATGTCATTTTCCATAATTAATGGCATAGATTGTACTTTAATTTGAAATAAAAATCATTTACATAACTAACCCACAAGTTTAATTGAAAAAACAAAATGCGTCGCTCTTAATGAAAACCCTTCTATTTTATTTGTTTCGTTAATATCGAATGAAATAACTGAATCTAGAGGAATTACCTATATTTTCTGCAAGTCTTTAAAATAATGGATTAATCCGAGAGTTCCTACTCAAACTAGGACATTCTTCCTAGCGTGAATAAAAGGAATGGGGTTGAACTAGACACCAGGATTGGTTAGAGACAGGGTATGATGTAACTTCACGATGTGCCGGTAGATGGTTACGTTGGAATACTGCATTTTATTAGTTTCGTTAATATCGAATGAAATAACTGAATCTAGTGGAATTACATATATTTTCTCCGAGTCTTCAACACGAAGTGAAGAACTTTCTACTGTCAAGGCATCCCCATTCCAAAAATTCATTGTTGTATATATCTGCTAATTTGAGGATATTTGGGGCAGTTGAATTTAATTGAGTTAGACAAATTACTAGAATTAATCTTGCATATTTAATGATATGTAAGGTAAAAGTGACGATCTTAATCAACGTCCTTTTTGTTGACAATATTGTGACACACCAACACCCTCAGAGCAAAGGTCAAAAAGTATTTTGGCTGATCCTACATGAAATAATTCCCAGTTTACAGATTATTTATATTAAAGAGTTTTTTATATTTTTTAATCCTTCCATCTTTATTTAAATTTAATTTTAATCTAATAATGTCGGTTTTTTTTTATTTTATTAAAGAGATAATCCGTAGAGAGAGAAACAACTGAATATTTTATAAATAACGCGTAAGTAACATTAATTTTTGATTCTTTTTTTTTTTTTAATCTTTATAAGGTTCAAAGTCAAGTGTTACCAACCAAAAATTACATTTTCTCTTTCCTCTAGAGAGAGAGGATAAAATTTTAAGGAAAACTGCAATTTTAATTACAATTCCCTTCCTCTTCACGGGACATTAAGAATCCACTTTAAATAGTTACCTTTTCTAAAATAAGATACTTTATTATTATTATAATATTACGGGCTTGTGAATTTATCGAAAATTAATTATTCAATATCTAGTTTATTCTTTAATTTTTCTTGCTCATTCGAGGAAAAATCCCGGTTCATCATTTGGGAATTTGTTTGTTAAATCTCTGGGAGGAATATACGATGACTTAACGGATCGATATCAAATTTTCATCTTAAGCTTCTAGTATCTAGATAGAGACAACTAGTCTATTTTGGGTATAAAATCGATCAACACTAAATCATTAGAATTATTATTATTTTTTTAAAAAATACTCTATATATATCATAATAAATCTATTCTTTTTGTTTTGTTTTGATCAAAGTTTAGAATAAAAGCAAGCTTCTACTTTTGGATCAATACAATGTTTATAATAGAACTTGTAACTGAACTATATAGTTCTAAAGAACGAAACTTTATTGACTTACGAAAAACTAAATCATAAAAATATGCATCGTTATCAATTTTTTCCCCTTCAAGATGGAAACATTATTAATATACATATTGAATTTTGGAAAGAATGGAAAACAGCATATTCTTATAAAAATAACTACAATGGTTAGTATGGAATTTGTAGTTTTTTTTTTTAAGTTATGCATACACAAATAACTTTAACGTCTGAAAGAAAGACTTTTGGTAACATTGTTATCCAGGAATATCATGGCTAATTGAATAACCAATGGGCTAAGGATCCAGACTTGGAAAACAATTCGGGTTCAAGGGGCTTACTGTACAAATTAGGAGACAACGCCAAGGTCTTGTACTGGGATTCTTAAGTGGTAGAAAAGATATTTGGTAACATTGTTGTCCAGGAAGCTCATGGCTAATCGAATAACCAATAAATTAAGGATCCAGACTTGGAAAACAATTCAGGTTCAAGTCTACTTTGCCTAGGCAACATTACCAATGCAGGACTGTATTTCTAAATAGGCTAAAAAAGCTGCAGCCTGGAGTGGCAAATGGACTTTAGCCTATAAGTGGCATACTCTTAAATCCGGCCCTGTGCCAATCATCTAGGAGTAAGTGGGAGATAATCTTATCCTTAGATTTGGTGTTAGATCACAATAAGACCTCAAGATCTATGTATATTCTCTGAGAATCTCCACTTGAACCCAAACTAACTGACTATACCTTACTGTTTCTCTTAATAAGATTCAGTTTTTTTGAGAATAAAAGAAACAAGTCAAAAAGAAGAATAAAAACAGATAACTTTCAGTTTTGAGAGTTTATTGGTTTTACTGAGAGA
This sequence comes from Euborellia annulipes, assembly GCA_023213315.1. Taxonomy (NCBI): domain Eukaryota; kingdom Metazoa; phylum Arthropoda; class Insecta; order Dermaptera; family Anisolabididae; genus Euborellia; species Euborellia annulipes. The sequence goes on from JAKCPI010022957.1 coordinate 54,401, forward strand.
AATTCCATAAACATTATTGTAATTTTGAAGGAGGTATATAACTGGACGTTGATATTCAAGTAGGTAGAAATAATGTTTCTCGAGTGTGGAAGTGGCTGTGATTAATATCTTAGAAGAATGGCAGGAGGTAGCATCCAGGAAGGAGCGTCTCCAAAACAATGAAACTTCCAGATATTCGCGACGTTTCGGTCTAAATGTCACGAATATCTGGGAGTTTCATTGTTTTGGAGACGCTCCTTCCTGGCTGCTACCTCCTGCCATTCTTCTAAGGTAGAAATAATGAGCAAAGCAGTTAATTTATATTTCAATTTATTGTCAAACCAGGGCCGATGTTTCGATCACATATGGGACCATCTTGAGGGCCAGGTTAATGTTTGAAAAATATGTACTATATTAATCCTCGCCAAGCTATATTGGGCGTACACAATTGTAAGTAGCTCAATCATGATAATGTTTAAAATTTATTATTATCATACCATGGAGAGTGATTGAGCCATTCACTTTTTGTTTTGGATTGAGCTACTCACAATTGAGTACGGTATGCCCAATATAACTTGGCGAGGATTAATATATTTTTCAGACATTAGCCTGGCTCCTGAAGATGGTCACATATGTGACCCAAACTTCGGACCTGGTTTGACAATAAATTGAATTAACTGCTTTGCTCATTATTTCTACCTATTTGAATATTGTAATTTTGTTAATAGAAATATTAATATATCAGCAGATAAAAATGTACCTTATTAATGTTGTACAAAAACAGAACCTTGAGGTGTTTATGTTTTGTTTTTCTCGTGCTTTTTGAACTTTTGAACTCATTAACTGAAAAATTCAAAAAAAATATTTAAAACATTTAATTAAATCATCGAGACTGAATAAAAACGTAACCTGAGATAAATTTCAGGAATTTTTAATTTATTTTATTTTTTTTTTTATAATAAAATGTTAAATTATTCTTTTATTTTGTATTTATTAAGTTTAATCATTTTCAGTTGAATAAATGATGAATTAAAATACTAGAAATTTAGTATTAAATAAAAGGCCAGAAAGATTAATATTTTCCAAATTTGTATTACAACAGCAGCTGTATGGGTCGATATTTAATTTTCTCTTGAATGTGTTTGTGTGCGACCTATATATCTGAAAAATTTAGTGAATTTGTATGTTCACAGCAAGCAATTAAACTAAATATATTATGAATCAACAAATGAATAATATGGAGTCTAAATTAAAGGATATTTTAAGGTTGATTCAATTTTGAGAATTTTTTTTTCCAGATATATAGGGAAAATTTATACTTGAACTTATAGGAATGTCGTTAGTTTCCGTTCTTATTATAAATCGTCCAAGTCTCAAATCACCACCTATTATTTAGTTGCTCTTAGTTTGCTTTCCAGAGGACATTTGCTATCGATCCACTGGAAACGACAAACTTACCTCAAGTATCAATACTTAAAAAAATCTGTTCAAATTCAAATTATACCATAATTCCAAATTTGGAATTCTACTAGATGTTGTAAGATTACAAGAAAAAGCCCTACATTTCTCCCCCGTAACATTGTTTCTATTATGAACTTAATCTTTAATTTCATTTTCATTTATTCAATCTTGACGATCTTAATTTTTCAGGCTCCCCGACACTTTCCTCATTCATTTTTCGCTCAGCCAAAACACCCGCTTCATCCTAAGCCCTTCTTAATTGATCAGCATGTTTCCTTCTAATGACTTCACCAAATAAGAATATCTTCCATTTCTTTTGAGCACTCTTCCTTCCTCAAAACCCTTTCCATTCTTGATATCCATACTCTCTCTCTCTCCCTCCAAAAATGACCGGTCCTTCGTATTTCCGTTTTGTTTAAATAGCGATTTTTGAATATTTCTAGAAAATCTGGTTTCATTAAATCCCATTCAGTACGAACTCTTCTCCCAAATAACAACATTTCATTTGGAGTTCTTCCTGTGGTTTTATGAGTAGAATTTCTATAAGAAACCAGGAATTCTTGCAAAGGCGAAGTCTTTATTTTCTCTTTTAGATCCGGACATTTGCTCCTTAAATGTTCGCACCGCTCTTTCTGCAAGGTCATTTGACTTTAAGTGATATTGTGTAACTCGAATATGACCCTTCGAAGCACAAAAATAATGAAAAACGTTGCGGACCATTATCCGGAACTAAGATCTTCGGCAAACCAAAACCAGTGAAAACGATTTAACTACTCTATCAGTTGTAATGCCAAATTCCTAGGACGAAAATAATCTACTAACACTTTAAATGCAGCAGGGCCTACCTTTGAGAGAAGCAAAGAACACCTTGAATCCTCACTATCTAACCCATCACAATTCATTCTCAAAACGCTGAATATAATAAATCCATTCCTTATGATCGGGTTCAAAATGTCCAAATTTAAATTTCATTAAAACATCATCTATCATTGATTGTTGAGAAGATTGCTTTTGAGAATTTCGCTTTCTCTTTGTCGCCATCTGTAAGATTACAAGAAAAAGGTACTGATACATGAGAGAGCAATGTTTTTATTAACAAGAGATTAATCAATAACTTTTACAAAATAGAATATACAATAAATTACAACATAAATATGTAAATGTTGCAAGTAGGTAACTAAGAATACGGTCCATTTTTCTCATAAATATATACACACCGAATATGGCCTAGATCTCTTCTGCAAATACCAGGTGGCCCAAAATATAAGACACTCGCTCAATTTCTATTTAAAACTAAAAATGAGCTCATATAATAATAAGTTGACAGTTATGATATGTAGTGCTAATAGATCATTAAAAGAGATGAATACACCAAAATACCGTTCATTAATTTAGAGCAGTCGTAGTCTATTTCGAGTACCTATCGGACTGACGGCTACCGCAAAAGAGAGGATCATTCCCTTTCAAACATAGTAATTTATTGAAAAGCTAATCACAACCAGAGAGAGAGAGTGTCCATGTTGTTGTTTAGAATGACGGAGGAAGGGGTGGTGGTGAGTGTAAAATACGTTAATAGAACAGAAACCTAACCATTTTAATTATAATCACATTTGATGTGATTATTCAATATTCTCTCTTTGAAATACTAGAATTAAAATTCCAAGAATTCATTTGAAGTTTTAATCTATTGAAATTGGAATTTGTATCGATTCTTGATTGTTTTTGATGATCCTCTTGATTCTTATTCAGAATTTTGAACATTGAAGTAAATCATTAAGAAATAATTTGATCACCTAGTGATAGTATTTCCTTTAAAAGATTCGAAATCCTTTAATATTATACCTTATAACTTAAAAATAATCAATTTGAATATTTGCAAGGCTCATTTATTTTTTTAACCGATAAAACTTTTTTTTTCAATACCCATCGAACCGGAAATTGAATTCTTGCAATACAAGAAAAAAAAAAAACTTGGAATATACTGATGGAAAAATGGATTCTCGCTGATAGATGTTCAATTTTCTTCTAACATGTTTGAAGAGAAGGACCAACTAATTATTCGTTAACTTGACACTTTGTCCAATTTTTCTAGGATTTTCGTAATCGTACTGTTGTGTTGGAGATGTTTAAAGGAATCATCAAATATTTTAAAAAACGTTTTTTTTTTCTCTCAAGCTCAACTAACTAATCAACGATTTATATATATTTGTAGTTAAACTAAGTTTTATGTTTTTTTATTTGAGCCACGCACACTCATTTTAATAGCCGTTAACTTGTTAGAAATTGGATTTCTCCTGGATGACGAGAAAGAGCCGAGTCACGTTTCTACAACTAAAACTTGACTTCAATTTATTGCATCACTTACACTTTAGAAACTGAACTTAAAACACAAGAGCAAACAACTTAAAATAAAAATAATACTTAAATATCAGGCGTTTTATATAAATTAAAAAAAAAAAATATAGACCTAACCTTGATGCAATGTTTTCAAAATTAATTCTTATTGATGAAAACACCTTAGATGATATTTGATGAAAGGAATGACAACAACTAAAATATTAAAGTGGACCTGATGATAAGAACTTCTAAAGATGAATTGATCATTTAAAATGCAAGACCTTATTAATCAAGTAGAAAATACAGGGTGTCTCAAAAAGAATATAGCTATATGAACAAGTACCTATCTACAAAAACTTATATTCCACAATCTCTATAAATACCCTTCAAATTCCAATCACTTTCTCTTAACTTCATTTTGTCCAAAGTTATAGGTGTTGGTACTAAGAACACTAATCCTTTGACATATCGGCAGAAGAAAAAGTCACAAGAGTTGAAATCTGAATGGATTGACAAATCATGATCTTTTGAAGGGGTTCAATATAGGAAATACCGCAGCAGAGTCCAGTGAAAAATGTTGTCAATTCTTCAAATTGATAAAACTGTCAATTTCGGATTAGATCTTCCTTGTTTTATTAAAAAAGTAACATTTGATAAGCACGAGCAACTACAGTATATTAATTACTCAAAAATCGACTAAGTTTCTTTACAGTAGCCACCGTTTTCTAATTCTTTAAAACTCCGATTTTCTTTTTAGAATTTCTTATATATTAATACATTCAGAGCCTTGTGAGTGTACCATGGATGAATTTAATGAGATACTTTCTCTTCCCAGTCACCTATTTCACACCTTTCGGTAGGCCTCAACATGAACTCTCTCTCTGGTTATGATTAGCTTTTCAATAAATGGCTATGTTTGAAAGGGAATGATCCTCTCTTTTGTGGTAACGATCAGTCCGATAGGTAGTCGAAATATAGACTACGACTGCTTTAAATTAATGTATGGCATTTTGGTGTATTCATCTCTTTTAATCTCTTTTTGTATCATAGCTGTCAACTTGTTATTATATGAGCTCATTTTTAGTTTTAAATAGAAATTGAGTGAATGTCTTATATTTTGAACCACCTGGTATTTGTAGAAGAGATTAGGCCATATCCTGTACGATGTTATATATTTATGAGAAAAATGGACCGTATTCTTATTAACCTTCTTGCTAATAGTAATACATCACTCTAAAGTAAATTATAACTAGAATTCCAAATTTTTAATTTGTAATTATGATATAATTTGATATTTATTAGAAAAATGGATGGATTAGAGTTAGGAGCGGTCGTCTCGCTTTTGAGGGTCCAGGCACTTAGGCCGTCAATGTCCCCCAATCAGCCCAATCCCGCAAAGAAATCCCTACTGGGAGGGATCGGATGAATATCCTATGGTTACGAAATTGTACTTCCCAATATGGACAATTTAGTTGATGTCACCGCCGGACATGTGTTGGGGGTTTCATCTTCTAATTCGCAGCCTCTACCTATTATTTTTAGGTGTCTATTTAGCCTACAAAGTCCTGTAACAAGTCCTAAGTAGGTTGATCATTTCTCTTTAGTTTGTTGCAGGCAGAAGCGAACCCTTCTAGGTTCAGGCAGGGCTATTCCTTGGCTTGTCTACACCCCATAGAGCTTTTCCAGCGGTCTATCCTTTTTTGACCAATTTGTTGATCATATCTCTAATGGCTGAGTTTGCCAGCGGGATCGAGGGCTCAGGACCGTCGAAAGGAGTCCTCGATCCCATCCTAGCGAGCAGGTCAGCCATTTTATTAGAGAGATGATTTTTTTAACCATTGATATTTGAGCTAAGTTTGTCGGATTTCAATGGATCGATAAAATAGCAAATGTCCTATGGGACGCAAACTAAGAGCAACTAAATAATAGGTGGTGATTTGACTTAGATGATTAATAATAACGGAAAATAACGACATTCCTATAAGTTCAAGTATAAATTTTCCCTAAATATCTGAAAAAAATTTTTCAAAATTGAATCTTCTTTTATTTAGACGCCATATTATTCCTATTCTAAGATGGGACTACGGCAATGTTGAATTATTTTCGGCAATCTTGACACGAACCCTCGTAGTGCTGAAAATCCCGGTTAGTCACTCGTTTCCCTGAGTACACATTTTCTAGTATGTCTTCTCCGACTTCTTTTCCTTTTCTACGAGCTTGTATTGGTAGAATCTTTCGAATTGACAACAAACAACATGGATAATTGTGTGTTTATCAATTCTATGTACCTTTCTAGTAACTTACTTATTGTTTGCCTCGAATTTTGAAATTGTTTCTATATTTCAAAAATGAAGATACCATGAAAAGTAAATTTCCGAATTCTACATCAAAGATTTGTATCCTAATGATTGTAATCCTTAACGAGAATATCAAATTCTAATTCAAAATCAAATGTGTATTTATTATTAACATTGAGTTTTTAATTATCTTCACTTTTATATCCCTTTTTTTTTATTTCCTGCTGCTGTTGTAGTATCAAAGGAATTTTTTTTTTAATATTTCATCAACAACCAGTAAAAAGCTAAATAATAATAATCCGGCCCTTAAGGACTAATTGGGGCCTCGCTTTGTGGTCACTTGTTAGAAAATTCTCTCGCTCACAGATTATGTTAACTGGATATAACAAAAAATAATATTAATAATAATAATGATAACGTTAATAACTTTGTTTTATCAATTAAAAAGGAAAGACACTTCTTTTTTTTTAATTTTAATTCAATAAAAAAACGAGTGAATAATATTTAATTTTAAAGAGGAATAAACTTCCAATTATATAAATAAAGCTAATGAAATTTAGTCTGTTGTATAAGTTTGAAAATAAATTAGACAAAAAAAGTCGACACCCTAATTCTAAGGGGGTCTCTAGGCAATCCGCTTGCCCCTTAGAACTAGCCCCCGTGGTTTTTTGTTAGTTCATTCATATTGTTTCAAATAAACATCATTATTTAGCTTTGTGGAGGATAGGCATTGTCAAGAATAAGGTCGAAGCAAAGAGAAGCCGACGGAGTTTCCTTGTTCTAAGGGGCAGGTGGAATGCCTAGAGACCCCCTTAGATTTAGGGTGTCACTTTTTGTAAAGCCGACGGAGTTGCTTTGTTCTAAGGGGCAGGTGGAATGCCAAGAGACCCCCTTAGATTTAGGGTGTCACTTTTTGTAGCGAATTAAACAACATAAGTAACAAACATAACTTGTGAATCATAGAGTTGAACGCTAGATGGCACCACAGGACCTAATAAAAACCTGTTTAGTGATTATGATATTAAATTTTTATTCTTATGACTGAATTCTAAAACTTTTAAGCTAAAAAACAAGCTTTAATGAAGACTTGAGGTAAATTTGGATCTAAGTGCCATTTTTTCAATTTTCGGGCTATAATCGGAATAATGATCTATGGACCAACCTTCTTGAAGTAGGTATATTCTGATCCAAGTCGCAAACATCTGTGTAGTAGATCAGATCATTGCCATCAAAATGCATGAGCTGTATGTGCCCTGCACATTAAAAAAAAAACATTATCTCAAAACTTTGGAAAGGGCACTTAGGCCACAATATTTTTTTGAAGAGGCAATGGCTAAGCCGGCTAAGTTGAGGCTTACGGAGACCAAAGTCTCAACACGGCTCGGGTTCGAATCCAGCTTGCCGCAAAATTCAAACATCCTGCAGAAGTCTCCTCATAGGGTAGGTAGGGAGATAGCCCCACCGTGGTATCACAAAGGGCCTAATTGGCCTAAGTGTGTTCCGTCTCTGGGAGCGGCCACTTCAACCTAACCTAACCTAACCTAAGCCATACTTTACTTCAGGTCTTTATATATAAATTCTCGGGGTCTCGAAGCATTCCTCTTGCCCCTTGGTATTGGTCAACATCGGCTTCGCTTCACCCTCAACATACCAGATTTTTGTTATTTGCCCCCTTTATCAAACCTTAAAAAAAATCTTCAAACCACAACAAATCTAATAAAGATTCTTTTTTTTTTTTGTTCCAGGTAAGGAAATCTATCTGCTCTTCTATTGAATTTATTTCCATTTTGTAAGTATAAGCTATAATTCATTTTCGCGTAAAATGTGTTTTATTTATTTTTGATTAACAAAAAAAAAACCTCAAATACTAAAATCTAATTCTAGATTAAAATTCCCAATTTCATTTGAGTTAAATATTCCACAAGTTCCCAAATGTTATTCTCTATTTTATTGAGAAAAACGTTGATATTTTAGAAATTCTAATTCCATCCGCTTGCTAGATAAATATTTATTTCATTCATATATATATATATATAAAATCAAATTTTATGTAATCTAAAACCAAAATACAAAATGGGATGAAAATAAATCCCATGAATCTTATCAAACGATTGCCAGGTTTATACAGGACGGTCGGTACTTTTTCCCCTAGGGAGAGAGAAACTTTTTTTTTTTTTTTTTGGTGAATATGCACACCCTTAAAGCGAGTAATAGTAGTAGTAAAAACGCAAACGGAGACACATAACCGGCAATGCTTTTATTGCGCTCTCTCTCGCGCGAACTAAAGCTCTTTTCTAATCTAATTAAAACAATCGGGTGCGTTTCCCTGGCTCGCTTTCTCTTTCACTCACCACCACGTCATCGCCTTCTCTAATTGGATAAGGACTCATGACCGGAACCCAGAGGCATTGAAGCTGGAACTGAAGCTGGACTGATGCCAGTTTCTCCAATCTTATTTGCCTTATATATTTACAAATCAATATTTTCCAACAGATTTGAAATGTATAGAAGGCGTTTTAGCATATATTACAGGGTGTTAAAGAAAACAATAACAACAAGCATATCAAATTATATATTTTCCAATGAATGGTTTTTGATTTATTAATCAAATAAATAGAAAAAAGTGTAAACACTCCCTCTATTCCGTAATGTCTTCTACTCACCATAGGCTAGGTTAAAGTGTCTCTTCCCAGAGAGCACACTTAGGCCTTTGTGATACCACACCATACCTAGGTATGAGATTATCTCCCATTTATTTCCCCAAGGAGAAGACATTAGCAATATTGGATAATATTTGAGCGGGATTTGAACCCGAGTTGTGTTGCAAATCACTTGAGCCTCCTTTGCTCACCATAAAATAGTAAGTTGATGAATCGTACTTACATACAATTAAATAAATTTAGATAATCTTCTAATTATTAACAACACAAGGAAGGAAGCAGGTACAGCCAAAAATAAAGCCTCAGATTTTGTTTGACGTTTCGAGAAAACTTTATTTCCTCATCATCAGACTTTCAAATTGTATTTGTCCCGGAGTTGTTAAAACGGCACAATACATTTATTATGTATTTTCTTTATGGATGTGTTATTCATTGACTTCTTCAGTGGTTTTCTAATTATTAATGTATACTCGAGTCGAAATTCAAGTCCAACATTGAGCCTCCTACAGTTGGACCTAAGGGTTCAAAGTAGATATATTTTATGTTAAATTAGATCCGACTTTAAATCCCAAAATGGTACAAATTTTAATTTTTACCATTTCGGGGGCCATTGGGAATAAAAGTTAGGACCTATCAGTAAATGGTATGATCTCAGTATTCAATGTCGGAATTAGGTCGGCTTACAGTGCTCTAAATCGGACCTGTTCAGGGCTAGAGGGATAAAAGTAGGAGCTAAATTTCGGCTCGTGTAGATATCTCTATTTACTAACATTTTCAACATTGATTCAAATTATTGGAATTCGTATAATTGGCGTTCGTTTACTTGTTAAAAGAATGAATTCAGGAAAGTGTATACGCAACTATATCTAACAGAAAGGTTACTTCTTATTTGGTCGAAGTAAAAAATGTAATAGAGCCGAAATTTTTGTGGAAAATTTGTATTTTCGGTCAGATTGCGTATGGGTTTCTTGCCTTCGGTCACTAATGGACCATTAAGTTTGGAAACAAAAATATTTAAATAACCAATCAACATCCTGGATCTTATAAACTGGACCCATTGAGGAAAATTCTCTTTCTGGGCCCGGGAATCGATCCCGAGTCCCAGCTGCAGTGATCAAAGTTTTAAGTACTAACATGTTAATAAGCAAAGATATCTAAAAGGTTATTTTAGAATTTAAACCCAAAATTTGTAGAATATTTTATTGAAAAATTTGTTTTCAGTTATTCAACAACGCAACTAATTATTGGCTAAGACACAAATATTAAAAGCCGATCAACAATTTTGATGGGAGGGGGTGATCTGGCCTCCTAATTCAAATAAAAACGCAGAAAAAAAACATGCAAAATAAATTCAATAGTATATTTTCAAAACAGAAGTTATTTTTCCTTTGTCAAAGACCCTCTGTGGAATAGTGGTTAGCTTGTCTGACCACTGCCGCTGGAACTCGGGTTCGATTCCCATGGTAGAGAATTTTCCTCAATGGGGTCTGGTACGACGTCCACTCAGCCTACATGATTAAAATTAGGAAGCTACTTGAATTAAGAAGTAGCTGCCTCAGATCTAGAGAACCAAGATAAAGGATGAGAGGACCATCTGTACTGATCATACAACACCTCAATACTGCCCCAGCAGCGGCAACCGACTTGGTAGGCCTTGACCTTCTTCTAGTTCGTTGCGTCAGACCTGACCGAAATCAGGAAACCCATCTGGTCATTAAACAACGGCCTTAGCCTTCAACCTGCAAAAAACTTCTGTTAGATATAGTTGTTAAAAGAAAAAAAAAATAAACACTGTAAAATTGTGAATTAACAAAAGTATAAGGAAAAGGATTCATATCTTATTTATGGTATTCCACAAGGATCTACTTTAATTCCAAGCAAAGATACAAATTCCTCAAGTTTACTTAATAAAAGTGGTAGCATCTTACGAATTTCTACTTTGACTTCAGTAGTATATCACTGAGACGTAATGGCATGTCGCCATCTTGAATTTATTCTAACCTATTTATGCTAATAGGTTATATTAATAATTAATCCTTATTTATCTGAAAATAGCGTTTCGGCGTTGGGTCATTATTTTTAAATAAATAATTAAATAAAATATAACGTGTTTTATTATTAATTTGATATCTGATTAATTAATCAACGTTAGAAAAGAAAGTTGCGTGAATTGTAACGAATTGAGAAAAAAAGTGTAATTACTTTCTCCATTATTACGGTATTTGCTTTTAGTCAACTCATATTTGAGTTTAACCCCCTCTACCATTAGTTCATAGATTCGGATAAACATTTGGTGTTTACAATTGAATTTCATGAAATTATTTTGTATTTAATTAGCTTTCTTCATTAAAAACAAAAAAACAAAAATTAATCTTAAAAAGTGTGAAATTTTATGTGAAAAGAAGATAGAAAAAAAGAGTCAAAATAATAAATTGCAAGTGAAGGTATTGCTATAGCAGTAACAGCAGCAGGCGACGTGGATCGATTTTACGAATCAAATACACACACACACGCACACGCACACTCACATAGACAGAGATCGGTTAAATTATGTGCAGAGAGAGAGAAACTCTTCTCGTTTCCTTCTTGGCTTTGACATACAAAAGTAACATTGTCCAAAAAGGCTACAGGGTGTTTTTACAATTCTTCTCTTTCTTTGTCTTTTCTCTCTCATGCATTGGATTTATTGACGCCCGCGCCCCGTACGTGCGTGCGTTAATTGAATTGTCAACCAGTGACGACTTTTAGCAACCCACAAGAGCTTTCTAACTAAATTTATTATTAAACTATAGAATGAAAAATTACAAAAAGAAACAATAAAATTGCAAATTAATCACAAACAAGTATTTTTACGATACCATTCACTTTTTATAGATGAACTCCACAATAGAGACCAGCTACCACGACCATCTTGAAAGGCGGTGGAAATTTTTAGACTTTTTGATATTCCTCTTTTTTGTTTAATAAATATGCTTACAAACTCAATGGAAACAATATTATCCGGGTGTTCCTCTGGGAGCACATGCTCCAGTCTTTCAGGTTTGGGTATTCTAGTGGCTGCCCGGGAACTGATCGATAGAAAATACACAAACAGAACAGTATTTACGGATATCCAAGAAGTAGGAAGAACTAAATTCTCCTCCAAATTCACACTTAGTATTAGTCGATATGTTTAATGTTGGCAACAACAGTAGCAGCCTGTTCTGGGTCAAGGGACAATGAAATGGCCGATTCGCCGGTCCTGAGCTCTCGATTCCGTTGGTTAACTTAACTATTAGAAATATGATTAACTTACTTGTTAGTCATAAAAGAACAGACGTAGCTGGATAGAGAAGCTCTTTGGCAGGCTAAGGAGTTGGTATTCCGGCCTGAACCGAGGACTTCTCGTTTCTCTTTACATCAAATTAGAGATAAACTATCAACCTATCTAGGACTGTGTAAGCTAAACAGACACCTAAGTATATTTGATAGCTTACAAATTTCCCGATACTGTAATTGTCCGGGGGTAAAATCAATTAGACTATCCACTCTGGGAAATCAAATTTTGGATATACACACGATCCCTTCCAAAAGGCTGTTAAATTTCTTCTCGAGTGTTAGGCTGGCTGAGGGGTTCATGGAAATGGATCAAAGTACCCAAGTTCCAAGTGACGAGTGGACCGCGCCACCAATCAATTCATCCAATACTATCCGGGTCAAGTACTTATTAGTCTTGATAACGATTTCGAACATAAATTTTAAATGTATATATATATTTAGATCGGTTCTAATTAGTATCTATATATTTGAAGGGCCGGAAGAAAATTGAAAGACCCTCTTTAGATCCTTGTTTATGAGACATTTTCATTATATCTGTTACCTCAGTGAAGTGGTTAAGTCGATTTTGTTTATTTTTCAGGTCATGGTTTTTAAAGTATACAAAACTGAAGATTTAGATTGACTTCCAAAAACCCATACCTTAATATCTACATTAGCCAGTGACTTGCCCACTTAAAAACAAACAAGAAAATACCGTCCTGCTTCTCTTGGGAGCCCATTTGGACAAAAATTGACTTAATCACTTATTCACTGGGGGTGATAGATATATCAATCAATGTATAGGATGGAGTCAGCCAAGAGGAAAATAAAAACGCAATTTACTAACCGACGTTTCGAGCGCCAATCACACTTTTTCTCTGGACAATCTAGTGTGAATTCTTACTATTATTTATATATTTTTTTAAGAACGGGGTCGTCTGCATATTACGTAACGCGTTAGGGGGGGGGGGGGTTTGGGCAAAACGATACTTATTGTGATATGGGGACCCGAGGGTTTCTCTAAGTGTGACATAACAATTCTAAGTTGAATTTATAAAATTTTTAGGTATTTTAGGTAAAATGATATGAATTTTGTATAAGAAATTTTATTGGGGGGTTTTGTTGTGACAATATTTGTAGTGGGGTTTGTTTGTATGTGACTAGCTGTGACATGGGTGGGGAGGGGGCTAGAAAATGGTCAAAAAAGGCGTTACGTAATATGTGGACGACCCCAACTCTCCAAGACATAGATTGGGATCACTGGGCTGATATTGAGTAAGAAAAAAATATATTGAATTAATCAATTATTCCATACAATTATTTCTACATATTATTTTAAATAAAATTACGTAATAAAGCATCATATTTATTTTAAGCTTTTTTTTTTTATAATATTCTCCCTATCATCAAGTTCATAATTTCGGAATAAACAATTTTTATTAAAGATAAAAATTAATATATATATATATATATATATATTTTTAATATCAATGTCGCCTAGTAAAATTTATAATGGGGCACGTTTTAACGTTTTTTTTTTTTTTTTCTTTTCATAAATAATTTTTTTATAGGTTGTAATAAAAGTTTTTTTTATGATATTATCATTGATGATAGATAGATTGATTGTGAATGATGAATAAAAAAAAAAAATAATTCTTTAACATTAAAAATGGATAACTATTTAAAAATAATATGACCTTATATTGATTTAAAATTTAAATCAGAAGAATCTGATTAACATTTAGAATTATTCTTTAACACTAAGTTCATTCCAACAAACATTGTTATTATACTTGATCCCAGCACCTCCACCATTTTCTTATTTTTTTTTTTCAAATACCTGTAAGAAGGGAGTATCCGTGTGTAAAAACATCTCAAAAAAAGAATAATAAAATAGATGTAGCCTATTTTTTATTTTATATTAGCAAAAACTACACATTTTGAATAATTCATATCTTTTCTCTTTTTTTTCTCAAGTATTTATCATACAAGTGATAAATAAAAGAATACAAAACAAAAAAAAAAGTGAGTTTGAATAAGTTAATCTTCTCTCTCAGTTTTCAACTCAAGATATAAATAAGCGTAGTCCTTGATGTCATCAATATTTCCCTCAGAAACAAATAAGTTTAGTATAATTAATATTTTAGAGTCCAGCTTTACCCACTTCTACCAATCATTGTTGATAGTTCATCCCAGCACCTCCACTATTATAAGTTCGTTATAACCAAAAACGACATAAAAAAAAGAAAATATAAAATTAAATATGAATAAATTTTAAGATAAAGATGTCAAAAACTAAAATTAATTAAATGAATGAATTCAATTGTATTAAATTGTTTATTTATCTGCTTTTTTTTGACTTAATATTCATAAAATTATCTATGTATATGAATGTAAATATTCAATCATGTATTCATATATGTAATCAGTTTATTGAATTTATGTATAAAGGATATGAAGTTGGCAACACATTGAAAAGACTTTATATATTATATATAGCTTAGTCAGCCATCTTGTTCTTTATTAAAGGGAATGAATTCACGAAATCCATTTCAAGAGTTTCTTAATCTCGGTCCATCCACTTTTATCTTCAACATTCGTTTATATTTTCACCCCCTTTTTGGATTAAAATAAAAATCCATAATAATTAAAATATTTTTTTGTGCATTTTAATACAAAATGAGATCACTTAAGATTTAATTTGATATATGTATTTATGTATTTACCCAAATAGACAAAGTTGTGACGTATTATCCTCATTGTTTAGAAAATATTTATAATCTAATTAATCCGGTTGTGACTCAAGTGTATTCATATTCTCTAATTTTTCTTTAAACAACATTTTAAAATAATAATAGAATTAATTTATTATTTAATAAAATTTTTCTAAAATTGAAATAATTTCTTTTTCGGTCTTATATTTCATGAAATATTAAAAAAAAGATTATTTTATATATTCTTTAGAGTAAATCTCTTTGGTGGATTCTCTCAAGTTCAAGCGTTTTACTTTTTAATATTTACACCCACATAAACATAAATCTTAATAATTTAATTAAATATTAATAAAAAGAAATAAAAAAAAAAAAATATTTATATATCCTCTTTTCATTTTGAAATAATTAAATGACTAACACAAACACATTAATAAAATTAAACAATAATAGTTATTTTACTAACAATACATATTTTTAATTATTAAAATTATTTTAATTAAATCAAATTATCTCTTATAACAGTTAATTGAATTTTTATTATATTAATAATCAAATTAAAAATAATAAATTTAAACAATAATTAATTTAATTATTTTTCTTTCTTTTTTAATTAGTGTTTTTAACTAAAAATTATTTATTAAATCAATATAACAATATATTATTTCTTTATATTTATATTTCAATCAAGAGTCGCGGGAGCGACTCGTCGCCGAGCAAGTAAAAAGCAAAAGAAAGCAAAGAAACTCTTAATACTACCATTTAGTTGATATTCCAATAGATGCCAATGGCCCATTGCATTTAGATGGACGAGTCGTCCCTAGACTATATTATCAAGAATGATTTTAAATCCTTAATAAAAGATAGGGACGTGAAAAAATTTTTTTGAGAAACTTTTCTCTTTCTGGGCGAATATCTCAAAAAGTTTTTAAGATATCGGAGCCAAATTTTTTTTATATTAAACTAGAATAAATAAGGATTATTTTGAGCACGAATTCAAAAAAAAATTCCAGTGCCAAAAAGAATGGCAGGGGCTCAAAGTTGAGATTTTGCCGATTTCGGAAGGTCAAAAGTTAGTCTCTTATTTTTCCTTTTTTTTTTTTTTTCTTTTTTTTCTTTTTTTTTTTTTTTTTTCATTCTTTTCTTCAATTTTCAAATTTTTAGACAAAGCTACAGGTTTCCCTGCTGGACCGATTAGGATGAAATTTAAAATACAAATAGATACTATCAAAAACCCGATACCTTTGATATAAAATTTCATTTTGGATCAAAAGTGGCTTTTTGAGAGGTATTCAAAATTTCAAATTTGTCCTATCTTTAACATGGCGAAAAGACAATTCTAACTATTTTGCTCCCTGATGACGTCATCTAGGAACATATATATTATTATTAGTAATTTTGATCCCTAATGGAACAAAAATTTTTTAGATAGATCCATTCAGATAGAAATAGATTAACGTGATAAGGAGTGCTACCAACATAAAATAAATAAAAAACCTAAAATTTTATAAAATTTAGGGAAATCCTATGTTTATCGTTTCGAATGGATACCAAACGATGTATTTACATTCTACCAACATAACAAAAATAAA
The DNA here is from genome assembly GCA_023213315.1 of Euborellia annulipes. Classification (NCBI taxonomy): domain Eukaryota; kingdom Metazoa; phylum Arthropoda; class Insecta; order Dermaptera; family Anisolabididae; genus Euborellia; species Euborellia annulipes. The sequence goes on from JAKCPI010022957.1 coordinate 70,735, forward strand.
AAACCTAAAATTTTATAAAATTTGGTGAAATCCTATGTTTATCGTTTTGAATGAATACCAAACGAAGTATTTACAATCTACCAACATAACAAAAATAAAAAACCTAAAATTTTATAAAATTTGGTGAAATTCTATGTTTATCGCTTCGAATGGATACCAAACGATGTATTTACATTCTACCAACATAACAAAAATAAAAAACCTAAAATTTTATAAAATTTGGTGAAATCCTATGTTTATCGCTTCGAATGGATACCAAACGATGTATTTACATTCTACCAACATAACAAAAATAAAAAACCTAAAATTTTATAAAATTTGGTGAAATCCTATGTTTATCGTTTCGAATGGTTACCAAACGATGTATTTACATTCTACCAACATAACAAAAATAAAAATCCTAAAATTTTATAAAATTCGGTGAAATCCTATGTTTATCGTTTCGAATGGATACCAAATGATGTATTTACATCCTACCAACATAACAAAAATAAAAATCCTAAAATTTTATAAAATTTGGTGAAATCCTATGTTTATCATTTCGAATGGATACCAAACGATGTATTTAATTTTTACTGTTTGGAATGCATATTAAAAGATCTATTCATGGGATAACTTAATATTTAATAAACAAAAATTAATAAATAATATTTTCATGTAATATTTCACAAAAAGAAGTGAAATCTCAGCCAAAAACATCGGAGATGCAAAAGGGGCGCCTCGCGTTATTTTTGCCTAGCGTCGAGGTGAAATCAAAAAAATGCGCCTCGCTTTTCTGATTTATATAAAAGCGAGGATATATGAAACAAATAAAATTCTGTAGGGGTTTTATTTAAGTGAAAATATTTCCTCGCTTTTATATAAATCAGAAAAGCGAGGCGCATTTTTTGATTTCACCTCGACGCTAGGCAAAAATAATGCGAGGCCCCTTGCATCCACGATGTTTTTGGCTGAGATTTATTTAATAGATCGCAATTTCTTTTGATACGAATATTTAATTTTTTTTTTTTTTCTTTAAATTGCATTACAAATGAAAAGATATTAAATGGAAGAAACTATTCGTGTTATAAATAGATGGTTAAGAGTTTTTTCTTTCTCTTTCTCTCTCTCTTTTTTTTTAGTTTTATTCTTCTTGTTTGAAACAAGCAAACACTTTAACTTGAATTTTATTATTATTATTATTTCTCCGATGTTTTTTTTATTTTTTTTTATTTTTACTTCTTATCTAAATATATTATCATATTTTCTTGTTCTTATTGACGGAGGAAAATTAATAAAAAAAAAATTCTTTTAAATATCCAATATGGAGGACACATAAAGAAAAAAAGATTTTATTATTATATGCTGGTTATTTAGAAAGGAAACAAATGATTTTTTTACTTAAAAAACTCATCTTTAGCAACTTCAATTTTGAAGCTAACAACTTCAAATTTTTTTTAAGATTAGAGATATTCATTTTTTGACTCCAGACTATATTATCTGTATCAGCCAAAAGTATCCATTTGAGAGAGTTGGGACAGAGAGTTTTCTCTCTAAGCTTAGAGACGTTAGAGCAAGCGCCTTATTTAGTTGCGCCCAACACATAAATCACATAATAAAACCTTACACATAATAAATTTTCATTATTTAATTATTTTTATTTAATTATCATTAACATCATAGCTTTAAATACCCGTTAAAAGGCACCTGCTCTCTCTAAACTTTATGGTTGTTTCTCTCACCGATAGGGTGCACTGCTAGAGTGGATACTTTTGCTGTTACAGATAATATCTAATTCGCACACTTTCGCCTTTTTTCAAAAGTATTAAAATAAAATATATAGACATAAATAATTAAAATTAAAAATTGAATAATTAGATCTCTCAGGCTATAAATGCTGTAGCGTGGTAAAGAAACCTGGTGTGAGTGGCCGGTGACGTCACGGCTTGTAACGCGATAGAAGGGCGAAAAAAAATTTGAGGCTATTAAATAAAAGTTTCACTTTAAAAACTGAGAATGACTTCAAAATGCATAATTTATTTTTTGCTTTTAATTAATTTACTTGGACATTTTAAGGGAAATAAAATTATATTTCTTCCTGTGTCTACTTAAAAAATTTCATATAAAATTCACTTCTCTCAATATTTTCTTAACCTCAGGACAAGCAAAATTGCCTATACTAAACTTTAATAATTTTGTTTGCCCTGAGGATGAGTGCGACAAGCATCCGAAACGTCGATAAAGCTTTTTATTTCACTTGGCTGCTGTCCCCGTCCCTTTCTTCTAATTGAATATCTACAGCCATTCAACTCAAGAAATTTTATCTAAAAAAATAAATAAATTTATAACTATTACTATTTGACCTATTAGAATGCCAAGCTAAAGATAAAAATAATAATCTTAGTAGAAAGGGGTGTGTGTCATTTTAGTGGAAATGTCACTAGAGAATCAATCAACTTTTACATTATCCCCCCCGGGGGGCCGGAATAGAATCCTTATTTTTCATTTCTTTCATATACATACTGTACTTGTATAAATACAAAACAAAGAGAAACTTGATCCTTCATCATTGTTTTGTAACAACTCGATTTCAAAACAGGAACCTTCACTACACTGTAAAAAAAAAATATGAATTTTCAATCATTTTTCATATACTTTCGTGGTTTAATATTAATATACCCAGGATATTAAATAAAATTAATATAAAAGTTTATGAACAAATTACCAACTTTTAAACTTATCTTTTTCTTTGTGTGCCGCCAAATTTTGAAATCGTTAAAAGTGTACCGCGACAAGTTGAGAATCACTGGTCTAAACGTTCTCAAATAACTCGACTACCTCAAGGAATATTATTTTATAATTATTTTAAGGAAACTTGAAATTATTCTTTTAAAATTTATTTCACAAATCTAAATTTATTAAATTCTGGTTTGAAATTCGCGCTCTAAACTATTTAAATATTTATGAAGTATATTAAAATCATACTAATTAAATAATTTTTATAAAGTAATTCAACTAAATAGCTATAAAAATTAAAATTAAAATTAACAATTTCACCAAAATAATTAATTTTAAAATATACAAGAAATTTGTTTGGTTGGCAACAAATTGAACTTTCTCATATACCCGATATGAATATTCTTAAACAGTTTATGAAACAGAGTTCCTATACTTGTATACACTGTTAAAAAAACTTCCAAAAAACTTCCTATACAAGTATAGGAACTCTGTTTCATAAACTGTTTATGAATATATATGAGAAAGTTCAATTTATTGCCAACCTAACAAATTTCTTGTATATTTTAAAATTAATTATTTTGGTGAAATTGTTAATTTTTAATTTTAATTTTTATAGCTATTTAGTTGAATTACTTTATAAAAATTATTTAATTGAGTATGATTGTAATATACTTTCATAAATATTTAAATAGTTTAGAGCGCGAATTTCAAACCAGAATTTAATAAATTTAGATTTGTGAAATAAATTTTAAAAGAATAATTTCAAGTTTCCTTAAAATAATTATAAAATAATATTAATAAAAATTCCTTGAGGTAGTCGAGTTATTTTGAGAACGTTTAGACCAGTGATTCTCAACTTGTCGCGGTACACTTTTAGCGATTTCAAAATTTGGCGGCCACAAAGAAAAAGAGAAGCTTAAAAGTTGGTAATTTGTTCATAAACTTTTATATTAATTCTATTTCACATCCTGGGCATATTAATATTAAACCACGAATGTATATGGAAAATGATTGAAAATTCATATTTTTTTTTACAGTGTAGGAAGTTTTCTTGAAAATTTTTAACATTGTAGTTGAGATTTGAAAGTTTGACCAATGGGTAAACGTTAATTTCTTTTATTTTTTTATGGCAACTAATAGATCACATAAGTAGACCTACAATTTTGTTTATTATGTTATACATTTAAAAAAATCAACTTAGGATGGCTAACCACTCTTTTTATGTGAAAATTTGCCCCTCAGGGAGAAAATTCCGATATCACTGTTATGATTGGACTGTGGTGCCATCTAGCATTCATTTTTTCAACTGTGACCACCACAGAATTCAATTCTAAAACAAAAAAAAAATCTAAAAAAATTGAGAAATCATTATGATTGTGTCCAAAGGACGACAACTTTGATTTTAGAACTATATAAATTTTATGGTCAAAAATTGTCATTGCATATAAAACTTTACGTAGGTGCCTCATAGAGGTTAGTTCATTTGAATCGGAGGAAGTGCACAGTATTCGAGAAAGTAGTAGTGGAAACATTGTACAGTAGTGTGGTAGCAGATCATGATGATTGCGTCTAAAGGACGACAATTTTGATTTTAGAACGACATAAATTTTATGGTCAAAAATTATCAAATGTTACTATCTTCATATAGGTGTCCCTAAGTTAGCAAGTGAACAGTACTTGAAAAAGATTGCAGAATAAGTTGTAAAGTATTTATATTTAAGAAATAAAATAACTATTAAGATTATACTCTGGTGCCATCTAGCGTTCAATCTTTTAAATGTTTTTTCAAATATGGCAACCACAAAGTTCAATTCTAAAACACCCCAATAGGTTTTTGTTCCAATCTTGAGAAATCTAGATTCTTAAAAGTTAGATTGATTCCTTTTTTTTATTCCTCCTTTGACTAGCCAGGAGGGGGCGTCATTCTTATTCCTGCCGGGGGGGGGGCAGTCAATGTAGTCACACCTCTGAATAGACCTGATAGGAGGATTGTTTTCCTTTGTAACACAGTCAACTACAGTAGTAGATCAATTTGATTGCGGCCATCTTTTATTTTAGAACGACATAAATGGACAAATTATCTATCCTTAAGGAATTTGTTTTTGCTAGGTAAGTGAATTAAAATCTTACTATTTTTTTTCACTTATAAATAAAAAAAAGAGATGTTCAGTGTCATAAAAAAAAGAAGATAGAGTTGCATCCGTTTTCATTTCTGTCAAAAAAAAAATGTGGAATGCCAAAGAGATTCTCTTGGCAGCTCTAATCTCTGCATATGTTACCAAAAACCGGAAATATTAAAGAACATTTTCAAAAGGAATCCTAAAATATTATAGCTTTAAAAAGATTTCTATTTCAATACAACTTGTTTCTTAGAAATAGAAAATATTTAAATGGAATGAAGACTTGATAATATTCAAACACTTTGAAAGAAATCCTTTTTTCTTGATTTATTTAGAAACATGTGACCCCCCCCCCCGCGTCCCTGCCCCTCTTTTGCCTACTAATGGGGTCGGGAAAAAATGAATTGGAAATAAGACCCCCCGCCCCGTTCGTTTTTTTCGCCCCAACATGTTTCTTGTCATTTTTCAAACTTTTATTAAATTCAATCCATTTCAATTTCAATAAAAGACAATAAATCAAGGCAAAATTGTTTATCTTCTCTCTTTTCTTCTTTTTGTTTTTTTTTTTCTTTTTCAAGATGGTTCAAAAATATTGAATTAAGAGATTAAAAAATAATCTAATAATGAAAGAAAATTGTAAATTGTATTGTATCTATTATTTAAAAAAAAAAAAAAATCATTGTGTGGTTTTATGAAATCACGATGCAAGTGAAACTTTTTTTCGGATCGTAGGCGTTTAACTGAAAATTTTAGAAAATTACTTTAAGGGTATTAAAATTCGCGTTTTTAATCTTAAATCAATAATTGGAAAATGAGGATTGATAATGGGAAATCAATAGAGGCATGTTAAAAACTGTGAATAATATTTATTTAGTAACTAGCCGCCTGCGGCGGACCCTCGCCTTTTCGTAATTATGGGAAACTGGCTGGCTCGGGCGGACAGACAGACAGACACACCGCTATTATATATATGGACCCTGTTATGCAATGGTGTGTCAAAGACCAAACATCGAGTTTTGAGAAAATCAACATTGAAGTTTTTTTTTGTTTTCATTGGATTATATATAATTTTTGTTGTCAATTGTGCAAGTAACATTAAATATAAATTTTTTTAAGGGCATATTTCATAAAATATACTATTAATTAAAGCATTTGAAACAATATTCCGTGCTTAACTCAATTTTGAATTTTTTGGTCTTTGACACACCATTGCATAACAGGGTCCATATATAGATTGAAGATTTGAATCATTTTAAATTATTTAAAAAATTATATTTTATCAATTTAAAAATTGAAAAATTAAATCTCACATTTATTTTTTTATAATTTGTTATATATATTAAATTTCAACTTTCTTATTTTTTGTCGTCACGGATTGTGACGTCATGACTTGTAGCGTCACGGTCCTTGACGTCACGGCTTGTAACGCGACATGCTGATAGAAGAGCCAAAAAATTTGAGAGGATATAATAAAAGTTTCACTTTAATTAACTCTCTTTGAGTCTTCTACAAGCATAAATATTTATTTTTACTTTCTCTTACTGTTGTGGTGCGCCCCAACTATATTCTTTTAATTAATTTGATTGTTGAGACTGTGTTGGTATTCCACTGCCACCACCCAGGTAATTACAGTTACCTGAGAACCTTCTCTTAAAGAGTTGATGAATGGGGTGTCAATTGAGTACTCTTGATTGTATTTTAATGATTTTTAATAAATGAATAAGTAAATAAAAATACAGTTGATTATAATTGAAATAAGTAATAAAATGATTTGTAGAAAATAATTAGTTGTTGGTAGTCAATACACCGTTGATGTTAATAGTGTGGTGTTCGCACTGGTATAAGCTTTCCCGCCCTTGTGTCTTGGGCCTTTTTTTTAACTTTAGAGAGAGATGGCAAATCATGACTCTCTTTGTGTGTGCAATCTTAGCTGGGTCAGTTGTTTATCTTATTTTAGAAAAAGAGTCCACGTGCAGGATGTTTATATTATCCTGGCATCTTTATGCCATTAGTTGAATTATCGGCTATCTATCAATGAAAGAAATCTTTCTTATTCATCTTTGAATTTTATATTATTAGTTCATTTGGTTAATAATACTAATTAAATTTTGAAATCTCGCCGCACAACATACCTCCCCCTCCGATTATAATATAACATTTTAATAATCTATATATAATAATTGCGGTGTGTCCGTCTGTCCGTCCGTCTGTCCGTCCGTCTGTCCGTCCGTCTGTCCGTCCGTCTGTCCGTCCGTCTGTCACGCTCTGTTTGACCAACTTCCCGTTGGAATTTTGAAACGAAATTTTGCAGTCTTATAAAGGACGTTATGGAGAGTCCCGGAAAAATACTCGGGTTCCGAAATTCCTATAACTTTTTGAGTTATTAATTGCTAAAGTTACGATTTCTCCCATAGGAAATGTATAGAGAAATATTTAAGTATTCTTTGCAGTTGTGTATTCTTTGAATGTAAACAAATCCTCAAGCAGGCACTGGACTGGAATACTTAGTTGTTAGTATTAAGAGATTTTCTTTTCATAATTATGAAAAGGCGAGGGTCCGCCGCAGGCGGGCCCGAGCCAGCTGATGGGGGTCCAGGGGGGCGTAGCCCCCTGTCTAGACGCCAGCCCGTTTCTCATAATTAAGAAAGGCGAGGGTCCGCCGCAGGCGGGCCCGAGCCAGCTGGCGGGGTCCAGGGGGGGCGTAGCCCCCTGTCTAGACGTCAGCCCGTTTCTCATAATTAAGAAAGGCGAGGGTCCGCCGCAGGCGGGCCCGAGCCAGCTGGCGGGGTCCAGGGGGCGTAGCCCCCGTCTAGACGCGGAGCCCGCCGAAGGCGGGCGGCGCGGCTAGTTTTATATTATAATTACTTCCCCAGTGCCGTTCGCAAACACATTTTAATATATTTCATATTGGTTACATATATATGATTTTTCTTTAAACATTCTTATACTCTATAGTCCTTTAGATTTCTTAATTTTCTAAAACTTAAATACATGCAATTTGCCGCACAACATATATGTTAGGCCTATATGTTAATTCATGTCAAAATTCGATGTCGATTCGAGATTTCGTCGGATCCTCAGGGATGAGGATGATCCCAACCAAGATCGAAACGTCAACGTGGTGGGAATAAAATAATGAAATTCAACTAGCTGCATAATTTCTTCACCTTTTCATCTATCCTGACAACTTTCGATTACCGAAGATAAGAGAAAGTTGTGTGTTGTGCGAGCAGTCACACCAGATTTTACTAAAACCATTTCTCATATTCACACATTACGTCATTCTAAGATGGCGTCAAGCCAAGTTGCGATAAAAATTTACATACCACTTTAGTTAGTCAATATAAAAGTTTTATAATCAGAAAATAATAAACTATAGACCTACATATTTTTTTTTTTAAATATTCTAACTAGAATAATTTTGAAAAGTAGACTTCAATGATTATTGAAAAGGGAAGTTACGAGATGCACGTTTAGTGTTTTGGGGAAATGCATGATTATCTATATATTTCTATAAAAACTAGGCGGAAAGCCCGCCGAGCCTTTGGCGAGCAATTGCCAATTTAGGTTATGAGTTTGAATTTTATTTAATAAATTTTTACAATATACCTGGGGACGTTTCACACGCTGATTGTTCGGAGTCACCAATCCCGAACTTTTGTCCCGTTTGGCATCGCTTAACTGCAACGATTGCGGTGACCCTGCTCTTCTCAGCCCCACCAGCCGACTTTTTTAAGATTTAATTTTAATGGGAGGACTTTTATAGAAATTTTTCTCTTAGGATTGATCATTTTCAAGATTTTAAAAAATATTGTTGAATAATTAAAATAAATGCATGATTATTTGGGAATTTTATTTGGTTACAGTTGGTAATATCATATTCCAATACTAGTCAGTGTCTGTTTTCACTTGTATACCGAGAAAAAGCAGCCAAAAATAAAAGCCTCTGATTTTTAACAAATCATTGGAGGCTTTTATTTTTGGCTGCACCCGCTCCTTTTCCTTTTATCTTATTAAATAAATTAATAATCATTCTAAATCAACTATAAATATTGTTTAATGATTCATTTATTTATTATAAAATATTTTTTTTTTATTAGAAACATTTAAAAATAAAGTATAAAATTTTATTAGAGTAGCAACTAAATTTAATTCCAGTTTGATGATATTTGATATTTATAAAAGAAGAAATATTTTTGTGTATATCTTAATTTTTCTTTTATAAATATCAAATATCAACAAACTGGAATTAAATTTAGTTGCTACTCTTATAAAATTTTATACTCCATTTTTAAATGTTTCTAATAAAAAAAATCTTTTATAATCAATAAATGAATTATTAAACAATATTTATAGTTGATTTAGAATAATTATTTATTTATTTAATAATCTTTATAATCAATAAATGAATTATTAAACAATATTTATAGTTGATTTAGAATAATTATTTATTTATTTAATACTAGCTGCGGTAGGGTTGCCTCGGCAACCCTACCCCGCTAGCCCTGGCGGGCGGCGTCTCGGGATATGACTAAGAGTTGTCCAGATAAATGTATTTTAATTAATTATGAGGAAGAGTTTTTATTTTTCATTTTAAAGATTTGATGAATATATTTTTCGTAAAGCGAGTTAGATCCTGTTTTCCAATGCTTTGCTACGGGGTATTTGATAACCCCCAAAAAGGGGGTTCCCTACCCCTAATTCGATATAATGATAGCCTAAAACCACCCCCGGAAAATTCCCTACCCATTAAAAAAATTCCATGAAAATCGGTCCAGTAGTTTCGGAGTCTATGCATTACAAACAGACATTGTCTTTTATATAATAGTATAGAATAGATTAAATAATTATTCTGAGGTGTGGAATTTCATTTTTCAATTATTTACTCTCTGTGGAAGCGTCATTTTAAGCTTATCAAAAAATGTGAAAAATAAATAAGGGATATTTTTTTTTTTTGGGGGGGGGGCGACGATTTGAAGGAAATGTGAAATCTTAGAGGGAAGAAGAAGTCATTCATAAAAAAAAAGAAAATTTAATTAAATAACAATTTTTATTATTTTTCATTTGAGAGATTTAATTTTTTCATTATTATAATTAATTAGCTTTAATTTTTCATAAGTAGAGAGAGAATACAATGTTTTCCAATGGAAGAATTCTAGATTTGTGATCCCCTGATAAGGGGGTTCCCTACCCCTAATTTGACATAATTATAGCCTAAAACCATCCCGGAAAATACTCTACTTATTAAAAAAATCTCCATGAGAATCGGTTTGGTAGTTTCGGAGTCTATGCGTTACAAACAGACAGACAGACAGACAGAATTTGTCTTTGATGAAATAGCAAAAGTATTAAAATAAAATATAGATATAGGTAATTAAAATTAAAAATTGAATAATTAAATCTCACAATTATTATTTTATAATTCGTCATATATATTAAATTTCAGCTTTCCTATTTTTGTCATTTATATGGATAGAGAAGATAAAAGAAAAAGGAGTGGGTGCAGCCAAAAATAAAAGCCTCCTGATTTTTAAACAATTCATCGGAGGCTTTTTATTTTTGGCTGCTTTTTTCTCGTTATACAAGTGAAAACAGACACTGACTAGTATTGGAATATGATATTACCAACTGTAACTAAATGAAATTCCTAAGCACCTATTTTAATTATTCAATAATTTTTTTTTTTTTTCAAATCTTGAAATTGATTAATTCTAAGAGAAAACTTTCTAAAAAACAAAAATTTTTTTTTTGGGAAAGCGAAGGTTAGAGGGGAATTATAATAAAATAAAATATAAGGGCTCTTAGGATAGCGAATGGTTATATGCCCTTTACTCTCTCCCTACTCTAACGAGAGACAATTTATCCTGAAATCATGATTTATTTTTATAAATAGCCCCTAAAAAAAAGACTAAGAAGAAGAGGAAGAGAGAGAAAAAACGTTTCGAATGACAAAACTTTTTCACTGTAACCGAACGATGAATGATTTGCAGATAGGGGGTGGAAAAAAAAGAACCCTCTCTCTCTCTCTCTCTTTTTTTTTTCTTAAAAATCAATATCTTTGCCACTACATTCCATCGGTGTGCATGTTTAAAACGTTTCGATTATTGTTGGCTCTTTCTCTCTTCATTTAACGTACATATAGAAACACCTGACGTCATTATCATAATTATTATTATTATTTAACATTATGAGAATATCACCAACAATTTTTACACATTGAAAAAAGTCCCATTAAATCCGCCAATTATTTTAAATTAAAATCTCACAATCATAAATTGTGTATATTAAATCAAATTATTGTAGAGAGGTTCTCTGGTATAGCTGGCTAGAGTGTCGGCTTCTACAAAAGAAGATCCGTGTTCACAACTTGGACGTGCGGGATTTTTTCATTAAATAAAAATAATTTATTTAATGTAAAAAATCCTCAAGCAGACACTGGATTTGGAATATTGGATCTCACCACAAAATGTCCTCAGGCAACTAACTCTACCAGGAGGAGTTGCTGTGACATCCCTTCCTGTGGAAAGAAGGTTTCCTCTTAGTGATACATTCTTCGAAAGGAGTCGGTTCTGAGGGAGTCCTTCCTCAAGAACTTCTTCCATATCATAGAAGAGGTTGGGACCGGGTGGAGCCACAAATATGTTTATTAGAAATGAATTCAGGAGGTGGAGTTAGAAATAGGAAATAATGTAACTTCACGAGGGTGCCGGTAGATGGTTACGGCCAGAGACCAGATTGGTGTGTGTGTCTTCGTAGACGAAAACACCTCGGGCAAATAAACGGGGATTCCGGTAGGACAACTAATAATAATAAATTATTGTAAATACAAATTCTCGCCTAATTAGCCTTCTTCACATACTGGGAAAATTAGCAAAAAGGAATGGTTGAAAAGGAAGGTATACGGAAAGAACCTGCTCCCGAATTATCAATTTGGTTTCAGAAAAGGTCACTCATTTGTCCATCAAATTGTTAGGGGCGCCAAGGATATAAAAAGAACTTGCACTTCAAAAAGGCAACTGGCATAATATTCCTAGATATATCCAAGGTTTTTCACAGCGTCAGGCATCTGGGACTCGGAGTCAAACTTATCATGTTGTGTTTTGCCATTTAATCGCAAAGATTCTTCGCGATAGATCGTTCCGAGATCGAATGATGGCACCCTATGAATACTAGAGTTCCTCCCTCATTCTCTATACACGTATGACATTCCAAAACTGAATTTTGTAAAAATTGCACAATTTGCTGATGACACTGGCCTGATACTACAGCAACAAATATTTTAAATACCTTAAAGTTAAGACCACAAAAAGAATCAGATTGACTATTAGAATATCTCCACAAGTCGCGATCCAAAATAAACCAGCATAAGTGTGGAGCAATTTCCTTTATCAAAAAAAGGGAATATCAACACACCACTCTTAAGGTCGTGGAAAAAGAACTTCTCTGGCTCCCAAAGGTATCTGGGAATAATCCTAGGTAAGAGAACCATTTGCGGAGCACATACACAGTGGATTTCTCAAAGAGCAATGCCCTGCAACAACCAAGACACTGTCCGATGTTAAAACCCCCGAAGCGAACTGCAACTCGAAGAGAAATTACGACTTTACAAATTTATTATCAGGTCAGGGCAGACGTACGCCTCCCCTGCATGGCTACAGAAAACATCAAAATCCAACTTGGAATTGGAAAGAATCCAGTCTAGGATCTTGCGTGGCATAGCATATTCTCTTCCAGGGATCAATAACGTGATAATAAGAGTAGGACTTGATATGGGCACTTGGAGTATCAATCTGTAAGATTCAAAAACTTATATTATAAAAAGAAAAATGTAAAATAGATTAAATATATAACAAAAACAAAGTCGATATTCAAAATATTTGTAAACGTTACAAATACCCACAGTGTATAAATTGTACGACAAAAACAGAAAATTCAAATTGAATAAATTATTATGTTTATTAATTCTCTCTTTAGAACAGAATTTAATTCTATGTATCTTCTCTCTACCTCTAATGTGTCATAAGAGAGACCTTGCCGTTTTTATATGAGACCTCAGGAATGGATTAATATCAAAGCAACAGCTACACTTAGATATTAGACATGAAATACAACCTCGTATTTATTTTTTATTTCTAAATTTAAATGAAGAAAAAAAAAAATTGTATGAAGATCATATCTCATGTAAAAAAAATCATTTTATAATAAATAATAATTTGAGATGTAAATTTCGTCATCCGAATCAATTAATTAGGGACGGATTTGTAATTATAATCATAGAATTGTTATATATTGGATGAAGTGTTCCAGGTTTACTATTAGATAAATATCCACAGAGTTTTTATGCAATTACGAAATTTGTTTAATTTAATCTTTGGACGATTGATTTAATCTTATTGACATCATCAGACCAGATGGAGCAAGAGATCTTATTGTCTTTGAATATAACTTCCGTTGTTATTCACCCACCCAGACAGCTTGAAATATTACAGAAATATTGCTAATCTTGCTCAATATTGACAATATTGCAATTCAAACATCAATATTGCAGCAATATTGGAATTCAAATATCAACATTGCAGCAATATTGCAATTCAAACATCAACATTGCAGCAATATTGCAATTCAAACATCATCAACATTGCAGCAATATTACCCCAATATTCCTGCAATGTTGCAAAGAGGCGGGCATAGGAATATCAAAGCAAGAACTACACTTACATATTAGACATGAAATACAACCTCGTATTTATATACTGGTATATTCCAATATTCCTATGTTCGCCTAGCTTGGAATATTGCCGCTATAATATTGAGGCAATGTTGCCAATATTTTGAAATATTCCTGTAATATCCCTGCAATATTGGCAGTATAGCATGATTGTGCAATATGTCTGCAATATTCCAAGCTGTCTGGGCAACTATAGTTCTATTAGTAGCTGTTATTATTTTTTAATAAATATATCAAATAATCTTTTTTTTTTTTTGTAATAAAGTTAAAGTCATTAATAATGGATCGAATTTTCTGACATATTTAAATCTAAGATAAGTTTCTTTGTGATTAATTAACTACTTGTTAAAGTTAAATTAAGAAAGCCAAATTTTTCTTTTTTTTTTATTGAGATATTTTTTAAGATAAAAAAAAAGTATTTTTGAAACCTTTTGTTTTCATAAAATACAAAATAGTTGGCCAATACACATCTACAATATAAAAGTTAGTCTTTGATTATATCTTATTATTTCCGGATTGGCCGAGCGGCCGTTTTTTTTTTGATAAAATAGGAAAAATTGAAAAAGTACACCATTAGTACTCGAATTTTACCCAAATGCGAGACGTAGCGTAATTTAGTACCGGAAATAGTATATAAATTTATTTAAAATTTGAAAAAAAAAATTTGTAAAGCCGTTTTCGAGAATTAATTTAACTTTATTATTTATTTAATCTTACAATCTTTCAAATGGCACACAAAAATCACAAAATCCAAACAGTCACTCTTGTCATAATCGTCCAGTATTCAAGTTTTAATACTGTATCGACTTTGGGGTATGGGTGATACTATTATGATATTTTGTTTCAGGTACGAGAGAGTATCAGTTACACAAAACTGATACGGCCATTGGTCTGGTACGATGTGATCATATTCTTTGGATACGACTAAAAAATCCTCTATATGGGACACAAAAATCACAAAGCTCAGTCACTCTTGTCATAATCGCCAAGCATTCAAATTTTAATATCGACTTTTGGGTATGGGTGATACCGATCTAATATTTTGTATCAGATACAAAACTGACCATCGGTCTGGTACGATATGTCTTTGGATATGATTAAAAAGTATCGGCTGCTTGAGTATTTCTGTTTTATACTCGCTTCTTCTTTCTTCTCTCTATACTTTTACCAAGCTTCTGTAATGGTACTAACAATTGTAAATATTAGTATCAATTCAAGTGCATATTAACAGATGATTGTTGCATTATTCCATAATCGTCCAGTATTCAAGTTTTAGTATCTATTTTGGGGTATGTAGGATACTGATCTGATATTTACCTCCGGTATCAGATGCGAAAGAGTATCAGTTACACAGCTGATAACACCATCGGTCTGATAGTATGATCATATATTTATTCTTCTTCTTTAAGCTTTTGGCCTTGCTCATTGAGCATTTGACCATTATCAAAGTATCTTGTTAAAATCTTATATACATTCAACAGATCTTCCCAATAGATGTGATGAGTCTTAAGAGGTGTCTAAAGATGATTTCATCATCCATATGAAATAAAATCAAAGACATTTTCTTTGGAAAACAGATATTCTTCCAAATTCCAATATAAAACTTGTCTATCTGAGACTTGTTTCTCTTACAGGCCAGATATATATGATCGATATCTCCGAGAGAGATGTCATCACAATCACATAGCGGGCTTGCTCTTCGACCAATCTTATAAAGATAAACAGGCGAGATGGCGTGTCCCAACCTTAGTCGTACAACCAGTACCACTAACCTCCGGAAAATTTGAACACCAGAAAACCAAGGTCTTGTCGATATCTTGAGGGAAATAGCATATAGATGAGACCCTCTGGTTTTGCTACTCAAATCCCAAAAAATCATATATTTATGGATACGACTAAAGAATATCAGTTTCTTGAGAATTTCTGTTGTTTACACACTTCTTCTTTCTTCCCTCTATGCTCTAGCATTTGTAGAAGTACTAAGTATTAATATCAATGTGCACATTAACAGATGATAGTTGCGTAACCTGATCAGCAACCACTACTGACCCTTCTCTAGGCAACAGAATAGATCTACATCCACCAAGATCGTTGCAGTAAAGCAATGTCATAAACTTGGGTGGGTTGCTCCGAAAAGCCAGCGTGTGGAAGGTTCTCCAGGTTGCTAGAGAACAAATAAAAATAAAAACCTTCTAATCGATTTGTCCTCTTCAAGTACTATTCTGTTAAAAGTGACAGTCTAAATATTAACCGGAACCTTGGACCCTTATGTTAGCCTGTTAGAACAATATTTTAAAATTCTTTAATCTCCAATTTTGAACGAAAATGGTGACAAGTGTTTCATTTTTATTTTATGTCAATTTTAAAATGAAAATATAACGAAAGTGGATTAAACAGATAAAGGAAAAAAAAAATAATAAGGATGATGACGACACATTTAATAATTTTAAAAAGAGAATTAGATAATAATATAAAGATAAGGATTCTTTTTTTTTTTTAGTATAATAATAAAAATAAAAGTAAAACAAGAAGATAATTTAAAAAATGCTAATTTTTAATGAGAAAAGAGGAGGGGGGAGGGGGAGGGGGGAGGGGGATTGATTTCGTCCCCCTGATAACAAACACTTTAGGCTTTATGAAAATAGAATTGAAAGAGAATGACTTCTCAGGGTTCGTGATCTCTACTTTAAACGATTCTATTTGTTCGTTGGCAATTTCTATCCACCCCCTCTATCCCCCCTCCCCCACTCACTCACTCACTCCCTGACTATTGGTTTTAGATATATAGAGAGTGAGAGAGAAAGAGAAAGGAAAAAAATAATCAGTTTTATTCGATTTCAAGTGGTGGTAAATAAAGAGAAGCCAACTGAGAAGAAAAAAAAAACTATTTATAGAACATGTAGAATTTCGCAAATCAAATTTATCAGTTTTAATTGTCAAATTTTCAGTTTATTTTGGAATGGAAATACCGGTATTTAATGTTTGTGAGGTTTCACTGGGTTTTAACTGTATTTCGGGTTGTTAGCCCATCATCAGGAGTGAGTGAAGAGAAGAGAGTGGAAGCTGCCAGTCAAACTTAAAGTAAAAGAAGGGGGATTGGGGAATATGAGGGGATAGGTTAATTCAGGCTAATAAGTTGGAATGGAGAGGGGCCTGTGCTACTTCTTGGAAATTCCCCACAGGCTGAATTAGCCTATCTCCTCATATTCCCCAATCTCCCTTCTCTGACTTTAAGTTTTGACTGTCAGCCTCCACTATCTTCTTTTTACTCAGTGGTATGTAACGGTAACTCTTGATAATTGTTATTCTTCTTCTTCTTTCCTTGCCTGATTATTCCCACGATGCGGGGTCGGCGGACCTCACTCTTTCCCTCCAACCCTACCATACGATTTTACGACCGAAAGAAATAGGACGGGCCGGCCCGTCGCACGGTCTGACACCTTTTGAAAAGAGGAAGGAAGAGACAGACATTTAAAGAACTGAAGGACTGCCTGTTCCAGCTCGGGCAGCTCGTGGTCGCCATCCATGTACCCACAAGATGTGGGCCCCTGAGCAAAACTCTTGATAATTGCTAATAACTCTAAATATATCGAGTTAGAAATCCAAATATTTTTATCATTTAAAACCCAGTGAATCCTCAAACATTAAATATTTTCATTTATAAATGTTTCACACCAATTTCCCTACAAACTACAATATTCATTTACCCTAAAGATGGGCTTTGGTGTAGGGGTTAGCGTGCTGGTCTTTTGTAACAAGTGTCGCGGATTCGCATCACGTCCTACAGCCGTAGGCGACAAAATTTATTCAAATTGAATTCTACAAATCAATTTATATAAATAGGGGCGGGGTCTAAATGGCCTACGATGCCAAAAAAAATACCCTAAAGATGTGAGAAAAACAAATGATATTAGATATAGCAAACGTATGAATGGGCCATAACTTTACCAACTGTTTAAAGAACAGAAAAAAATGATGCTCCAAATACACAAAACGTTCATGATATAATCCTAATCCAAGTATCCGAGTGTAGATATGCGAAATTATATTAACAAAGAATCTTATGAAATTTGGGTGGTTTAAGGAGCATCTGTGTGGTGCTCCAATGTGGTATAATAAAGGGCCTGGTTGACCTAAGTGTGTTCCTTCTCTGGGAACCTAACCTTTTCTTTTGCCAACAGGAATGGAAGATCTCTTTGTTAATAGAGTTTCGTATATCTATAATATAAAACTCGAACATTTTGTGAATAGAACATTCAGGATATAATCCAAGTATCCGGTACACCTGTTCGAGTGTCTATACTGGTTTTATAGATATGCGAAACTCTACTAACAAAGAATCGCTCTTCCATTGCTGTTGGCAAAGGAGAATAGAAGATTAGGTTCTCTGAGAAGGTCCTTTATGATACCACATTGGGGCTGTTCCATTTCCTATAAGGCTGCTCCTTAAACCACCCTAATTTCATAAGATCACTGACATCAGCTGATCCTAAACCCGCAAGTTTACCATAGAAGAATTTCCCTAGTGTGCATCAGAACAGAGCAATGCCAAAAGTAATGGACTACCGACTTCCCTGAACATGCTCTGCGATTGTCCCATTACTGGCATGCTAGGTTAAAGAGAAAAGTCAATCATTCCACCGATTACGCACGAAAGTAGAATCAAGATCAGCAAGAACAGAAAACAAACGGTTATAATGATAAAGTTAAGCTGATTTTTATTATTTGCTTGGAAATCAAAACTCTCAAGATAACTAGACCAATAATTTTTGAAATTTATTCATATTTATATAATAGGTAATAATATCCTTTATCTCTAATAAATTATACATCAATTTTAATACTTTAATGGTTCACTTTTCATAATCCTGTAAAATATTTACATATTCAAATAGATTTGGAAAGGGTTATTACGATTGATATCTATTTAGCATTCGTTAATCATTTTGCTCTCTAATGAAGAGCTTTAGGATATGTTATGTATACACTAATAAATTAAGTAGAACAATTATTAGTTGTAAAGCTGTCTTTTGGCTCAAATTAGGGTATTTATATATATTTATCTTCTTCTTCTTCTGTCCTCGCCATTATTAATCCCACGGTGCGGGGTCGGCGTTACCTTACTCTCTCCCTCCACTCCCCCCTTTCCAATGCTGTGGTCTCCGACAGGCCAAGCTCGGTCATGTCCCTCTTGACCCGATGAAGCCAAGTCATCCTAGGTGCTCCTCTGCGTTGTCGGGGAGCCCCATATCGTACGCCGCCCTCGCCACGCCACTGCTCTCTTGGCGTACGACATGTCCAAACCAGCGGAGACGCCATTCGCGCATTTTGTCAGTGATTGGCGCTATGCCAATCCTGCTCCTGATGGTATCATTGGGGATGCGGGATTGGGAAGTTATCGAAGTGTTCTAAAGAAATCTACACCTCTAATCACTAAACCCTGGTGCCAAGGGCGGATCCAGAGGTGTTTCTCGGGGGGGGGGGGTAATCTGGTGTGACTCGTCGCACAGCACCAGGGGAGTACGAAAAATTTTGTTTTTCACGGAACCAAAACTTGGATTTTGCGGAACCAAAAATTTTTTCATGTGCCGTTCGCGGAACCTAAAATTTTTCCCGTCCGTTAAAATATTTTACCTTTTTTTTTAGAGAGCCAAAACTTTTTCCACCAGCGGAACCAAAAATTTTTTCATGTGCTGTTCGCGGAACCTTTAATTTTTTTTCAACCGTTTTGATATTTTACCTTTTTTTTAGAGAGCGGGAATTTTTTTATTAATACAAATACTATTTTTAAGTATTCATTTTTTAAAATTTACGTTAAAAATTCATTTTTTCGCGAAAAAAAGGTATTTTTTTCAAATCTGGAGGGGGGGTAATTAGCCCCTTTACCCCCCCCCTGTATCCGCCCTTGCCTGGTGCTTCCACCTATATCATTTCTCTTTTGATCGTTCCATGTATAAGCGAACAGTAATATTTGTGAAGAAATAAGTAGCGGTATTTAATCATTAATCGATACTAAAGGAAAAAAAAGTGATGATTTTTTACGTCATAAGCAAACTATTTTCTATTTTGCATGCTACAACATTTCTTTTATGTACAATCATCTCTCTATTTCACCCTTATGTTGTTTGTTAGCACTTCAGGTTACAATTCATTCGACATTTATATTGAAAAGAAAGAACAACAATAGGAATAGTAGTAGCCTATACATAGAAATGTACTTTCTGGAATGTGTTTTAAGAGCAAACAAGATAAATTAATTCAATTCTGCTTTCTATTTGATAATAAAACTACACACCCTTTCTCTCTCTCTCTCTCTCGCAAAATTTATTTACTACACACTAAATTTTATATAATCAAAATGTAGATGTCAACAATAACAGAAAGGATATTTAAACAAAAGTTTATAAACGTAAAACATTTATATTATAAACAATATATAATTAAAATGTAATGAATCATGGTGATTTTCCAAAAAAAAATGTGATTAAATGATAGCCAAGTCTACAGAAATCAATTATAAAATGTCACATCAAATATCGATTTTTATAAAATACTGAAGTGAACCAAGAAAACAATAAAAATTAATCATTACATAATTAATGGTTGGTTAGGGCTGTAGATATTGCAATGTTGGGTAGCGAGGATGCAGCCAGAGAGCAGCCAAATTTGGTCCAAAATCTCTTTGGCTGCATCCTCGCTACCCAACATTGTTGTTACATTTTTTTTTTTTTTTGGAATGGGTGCATAAGGTCCGAAGACCTATAATGACCAATAGTCACATGCAGCCAGGAAGAAAATAAAAACAAAAGGAGAAGATAAAGGGAAACTCAACTGGGGAACTGGAAGATGCTGTTGAGGTAGCTTGAAAGTCTGAAGATTTGGGGGAAGATAGACGGGGAGTTGTTCAATCACGGGAGGTCTGGGGGGAAGAATGATTGTTTGTCTGTGGGGGGGGGGGGGGGGGGGGGGGGGGGGGGGGGGGGGGGGGGGGGGGGGGGGGGGGGGTATGTGGAATTTGAAAAACAAAAGGAGAAGTAAATGGGAAATAATGGGACTGAGGTGTGTTAGGTTAGCTGAAAGTTAAGATTGTAGGTTTTGGGGAAGATAGAGAGTTGTTAATACGGGAGTATGGGGACAAAGGAAGAATGAAATTGTTTGTCTCTGTTAGTCGGATCTGAACAGCATAGGGATGCTGGGAAGATGCCTCTTGTGTTCCGTGAATATGTTGCATTGGGTGGGATAATTGATTTTAATTCGGCAGAGCATTGACCATGGTAATACCTGTAGAAGAGAGATAGTGCAGATACTCTTCTTCTATGATCATAATTAAATTTCAACAACTTCGTTGTTTTTATACTACTTGCAACTCATATTTTACTAAAATATGGCTGTTTGGTAAATACTTGCCACTTTTCCGCTATTTTGAAGAGTTATAGAGCACGTAAATGTCAATGCCGTATTTGAAATATATAGCTACAAAACGAAGCTTCCTTTATTTAATTTTGACAGTACATTCACAATTGGCAGTATATGGAGTTTACTAATGTGCTGCTTTGAAGTTCTTTTTCGTGCAAGGTAAAACGGCACGCCAAATCTATAGTACGATTAATCGTGTTGAGGAGTCAAAAAAAAATCCAAGACATAGGCAGCCAAAAATTATTTCTTTTATTATTGCCGTTCCAGGCTGACGTTTCGGCACTGGTTAGGCCATGTCAGCCTGGAACGGCGATAATAAAAGAAATAATTTTTGGCTGCCTATGATCTTGGATTTTTTTTTTTTGACTCCTCAATAATACTTCCAGCCACAAAGACATACCTCACAATTAATCGTGTTGTGGGAGATGGTACTACTGTATGAATTTTAGGGTCCGATCGAAACAAGATTTTCAACCAAAACCGAAACCGAATATTCGGCCTCAATCTTAGTTTCGGCCGAATCCGTAACCGAAATCGAAACTTGTATTTCCTATAAAAAATTCATATCATTTTACTTTTTTTTTGTGGAATTTTTCCGCCCTGCGGAAAATTTTTTCTCCCTCAAGTACAAATCATTTGACTTTTTTTTGCATGCGAGTCTCATCCCATCATTTCAGACTCAGGTTTCGGCCGACCGAAAGTTTCGGCTACTATTTGGTCGAAACCGCAACTACGGCCGAAACCAGGATTTTTGGCCAAAACCTTAACTGAAACCGAATATTCGGTCGGTTTCTAATGAATTCTAATATCTGAAAAGTGGTTTCGGCTTTTAGATATCAGGCCGAAATGATTGACCCCCCCCCCCCTATAAAGAAGTAAACTTCCGCTTGATGTTTTGGTCAATTGTCTCTTACAACTTCCTAATTTTTTGAAAAACATTAGTTTTAAATTAGTAAAAATCTTGATTTATCTTTTATTGGAAGCCATTTACTTGATATTTTTGTCATATACTGAAAATTATGACATATTTAGGGGTTTTTACTGCATAAAAATCCGGGCTTTAGTTATGAGCTACTATTATTTTGTTATATTTATCACGAATGTGTTTATTAAAGCTTTTGTGGTTTGAAATATTATTATTAGGAGAATTTTTAATTATAGACCACATGTTTGTATTAAATATTTATTAAAAATATATAAATACTGTACAACGTTTCAACTGCTTATTCTGCAGCCGTTATCAAGCACTGTGCACTTGCTCCGACTCAAGTGAACTGACTGTCATGTCCGTTGCTTGCCTCTTTATATACAGCGACGTCAGCGCCATCTGTAGGCATTCCTGTGAAGTTAGATTCAAAGTTTTCCCGCCATTTTTACTCATTTCCATGAAGTCAGTCACATTTTTCAAAGCAAGTGTTTACATAAAAAGCATGATGTTACAATAAGTTATTTTGTTGTTGTCAAGTTTCTACCTCAATAACTGAATACTAATTAGATTGAAGTTTTATGTTATACTACAGGTCCAAAATTTTACTTTCACCCCTTGCATTCAATAAAATCTTGGTATATTATACAATAGAATGTACGATCTTTTTTTTATTTTAATTTTTAATTAATATTAATATACCTATAACAAGAAGAGAGATGAGAAGAAGGATTAATTTTAAGACAGTGAGTTATATAATAGAAATGTTGCCAAGTTGTGTTCATCTCTATACACTTCCCCATTTAGTGTGTTTCTCACACTCTGACTAGCCCCCCACTTGGTTGGTTGGGTGGTAAGAAGACGCCTTTGCCTAACGGTTAACACGGCTATAATTACACCGTCAGACAATTGGGAACCAGAGGGTAAATTATCACAGGCAAATGAATGAGGCATAGAAGGGGGTGCTTCCCTCTCACTCACTCTGGACAAAAAGACAGTCAGACCTCTTTTTTTTTTTAGAATACAAGAAGAGTTCTTTATTTTATTAATTGAATAAAAGAAGTTAAGTTGAAAATTGAATTGTGGAATAGCATATTGATTTTCGGGTTTTGTTGATACTTTTATTTCTTTTAGTTACTATCCTCTCTAAGAGTGAAAGAATATACAAAGATCGGTAATTAGGAGGATATTCTGGTCTAACATTATTGAACTTTATTATAGAATATGAAGTCAAAATAAGAGAGAGATGAAAAGAAAAAAACAAAGTATTGGTTTTCTTTCTCTCCCAGAAAGAATATATAGGAAAAAGTCAGTCAGCCATCTGCGGGCTCATTCTGTCTAGCTAATAAAAGTCTCAGGAGTGAGAGAAAGAAAGAGTTTTGGAATTCGAATCCCTGATGTTGTTCACGTGTCTATTTCATTTATCTTCCACTTCATCAACAGTAATTAACTAACTCTGTAGCAAAATCAGAAAGGAAAAATACTTGCCTCTTCTTATTTTCCCTTCCCTTACAAGTTATGTAAAATCATTTTACAATGTGTAGGGGAAAGTAGCCGATTATCGGATACCATGGTTCTGGCTCTCCTGAAGCGAAAAAAATTGTAACTAGTACCTCTCAATTTCTCTATCCTATAGCGACGTTGAGTGGACTTATCTGTGACAGTGCGAGTTGTGAAAAATTTGTTTGGTTTTTGAATCTATTAATATTTTGGAGGAAACACTTCACAGCTATTCTACAACTACTAAAATCGATATGTTCAAACTGCTATAGTGGTAATTTCTTTTTAATTTTAATATTGTTTTAGTTAATGGTTTCGAGAATTGGGTTTCTTCAAATGTCAAAACGTGTTGGCTCCTAATATCGGATAGTGCGGGGTCGGCGGACCTCACTCTTTCCCTCCAAACCTATCATACGTTTTTACGACAGGAAGAAATAGGACAGGACGGCCCGTCGCATGGTCTTACGCCTGTTGAAAAGAGGAAGAAAGAAACAGACATTTAAAGAACTGAAGGACTGCCTGTCCCAGCTCTGGTAGCTCGTGGTCGCCATCCACGTACCCAAGATGTGGGCCCCTGAGCAATAATTTTATAACTCTTTATAAACTTTTTTGTTCAACTTCTTTTTTCTCAAATGTTGTTTTCATGGCTTATTTCCCTATCCGATATTGGGGTACCCCATCATCCGATAATAGGAACCCATTTTCCAAAAGTGTAAAAATGTCAATTTTTATTTAAAAAATAAAGAAAATTTACATGATTGAAATATTACTTCTAGATTGTTTTGTCTGGTACATAACTAAGTGTATTAGGCTTAGAAATCAAAATGTAGCCAAAAATAATGCTGGCCGAGTGATTTTGAAGTTGGCATTCTTTTGATGAGGAAGGTATTGGCCGAGAGGATAGAACCAGTTAAGCTTGAGTTGAAAACAACTCGAGTTCAAATCCAGCTTATGACAAAAGATGCTATCCAACTCTATTTAAGATGCCTCTTCCTGAGGAAGGAAACGGCAACTCGCCTCAATATTATTCCCATGAAAGTCCTCCTCAAAGTAACCACAATAACAAGTATTAGGTCTGAAACTAATGATTATTAGGCGAATTTTTAATTATAGATGACATTTTTGTATTATTTATTAAAAATTATTCTGCAGTCGTTATCAAGTATTGTGCACTTGCTCCTACTGTCATGTCCGTTACGTGCCTTTTTATATATACAACGACGTCAGCGCCATCTGCAGGCATTCCTATGAAGTTAAATTCAAATTTTCCCCTCCATTTTCACTCATTCCCATGAAGTTAGACAGGATCATCAAATTAAGTGTAATACTGACTAACTTCATGGGAATGAATGAAAATAAAGAGAAAATTTGAATCTAACTTCATATGAAAACCTGCAGATAGCGCTGACATCGTTGTATATATATATAAAGGCACGTAACGGACATGGCAGTAGAAGCAAGTGCACAGTACTTGATAACGGCTGCAGAATAAGCAGTCGAAACGTTGTACAGTATTTATATTTTTAATAACTGTTAAATAATTAATACAAAAATGTGGTCTATAATTAAAAATTCTCCTAATAAACCACAAAAGCTTTAATAAACACTGAAGATATATTCTTTTAATACAAATTTCTATTATTTGAAATGTACAGCATTCCTCGTTAGACTTTTTATTTTTACCCTTCTAATACCTACATTTTAATGAATAATGAAATAAAAAAGTTTAAATTGTAATTTAGGTGAATGGACGTGTATGGATCATCAACTTCTATTCTTTCTATTCATCTCCTTTCACTTCTTTAGTTTTAAAAGTCATTTTCATTTCATATTTAAGAAGAAGAAGAAGAAGAGATGAAGAACATAATAATTACAAAGAAGAGGATAGACTTTAAACTTTACTAATATTAATGTAGATTTATAAATTAATATATATTATTTACCCAAGTAAATTATCAAAGTTTTAGACCTCTTTATTCACCCTCACACACACACATGAATAAATTCTCTTAACCTTATGTGTATAATGTTTCTATGTTTATCATTAATCAAAATTATTCAAAGTTAAAAAAAAAAATTCTCAATATTGTTATATAGTACAGGGTGTGCCAAAAAGAATACTTGAGACACCATTTATTTTGCAGAACTCAATCTGTTAGAAGGTATTTCGTGAAAAATATGGTACGGAACCCGGCAGACATTTATCCTCCTCTTGGAGTATTTTTTTTTTTACAAACTTTTCAGGAGTAGAGAACCTGGATATACAGTATTTATCAACTATTTCAGTTAATGAATTACAATAGCGTTCCTATCTGCAGATCCGGCAAGTTGGGACTGCTGCAAATGGTTTAGCGATCCGATCCGCTAATCTCTCCCGATTTAGAAAAAGGATCGCTGTTCTGATCCCCAAACTCAGATCCGCGATCTGAAAATCTGGTCAGATCTGGAAATTCGATCCAGTTTCTAATAAAATTAACGAATTAAAATCTAGTTTTTCCGCCGAATTTTCACATTTTTAGGCGTTTGGATGATATACTATATATATAATAATAGGCATAATACTTACACAATCAAAAGGATATTAAAAATAAAAGACATTTTTTTGGTTTAAATCGTGGTTTATTTTAGCAAATAATAATACAAAAAGTGTGTTATTTATTACAATAATTACAACGTTTAGGCTACTAATTCTATAACCGTCAACTGATAGATGCATTCACTTTGAATAATGAACACCAATTGAGGGTTAGGTATTATTTACATCCGTGGTTAACTTGGCTACGAATGACGAAGTTAGCTACTAGCTACGCAGGGGGGTCAAACTCGGTTTGTTTACATTTTTTCCATTTCAAGAGAGTGACGTCATGGAGCTACTCCTTTTGTAAAAAATCGTTCGAAACAAACAATTTATAAAAATTTATACACAGCATATTATTAATAAAGCAGTATCACTACCAGGGTCTAAATTAGTTTAGTCCGAAACTATACAAATTGCAAATAAAACAAAATGAATGTAAACTACAGGTTATAAACAGTCAACAAAGCTGCCAAATAGAACAATACAAACAAGGAGGAGCTTCATGACGTGGACCAATCAAAAACTGTGACCTGAAAATTGTTTGTTTACTAGTATGTATTTAAAGACCTTGCTAGCTACGCATGTAAACAATATCTAACCTTGAATTTGGGTTCATTGTTTGAAGTGAACTCATCTACCAAATGACGACTGCAGAATCAGCAGCCGAAACGTTGTAATTATTCTAATTAATCAAATCAAAATCTAAAATAAGCCAAAAAATGTCGTTTATTTCTAATAACAATAATCGTGAAAATCTAAATCAATCCAGGAATTCTATTCCTTAGAAAAGGATTAGTGATCCTAACCTAGATCCAGAGAGCAAAAATGATTTTGATCCAAATCCTTAAATCCATCTCCTTTCGATTAGAAACCAAAATCCTTCCGGAAAAAAAAGGATTTCGATCCATTTTCGAAAATCCTGAATCGAATCTCTAAATCCAATAGGATCGCGATCCTCTTCTTTGTTTTGCCTATCAATATTGGTTCTAGCGGATCATATTCGTTTTCCTCAATGAGTATTGATTTTTTTTTTGTACAAGAATTATTGATGTAATCTTTCTTTTAGCCTTAGAGTTTTTAATTGCGATAACCCCACTCTTTGAAGTGTAATTGTAAACATTCATTGTTAGATTCCCCTTTTTTTCCTACTACATTAAATCTTTTTCTTCTCTTCTTTTTTTTTCTCTTTAGCTTTATCCATAAAATATCCAAACCACAAACACACACACACACACACACACGAATACATACTATTACTACTAAGTTTCTTCGTAAATTTTCTCCCATCTTCATCCCTTGAGGGTTTCAAGAGAGAGCGGATACATTTCATTTGGATCAAACCAATGTTTATCTCTCCTGAATCCTGATCTTAAAGAGAAAGAAGAAATTTTGTTCTATCGATCTTAAAATAAATCTTAATTAAATTGGTATGTGTAAAACTTTTCACTAATTTTTTTTTTTTTTTATTTAATTTACATATATTTATAAATACGAGATAATAAATAATAACGTTATACGTATGTAAATTATTACAAAAACAGATTACGAATTTAAAGGATAGGTAAAACACTTTTAGTCTATTATGCGAGTGAATTAATATTAGACTCAGGAAGTAGAAAGCTCCCACAACCTTTGCTCGTTTTACTCTCTTTGGGAATTTAATGAATCGCGATATTCGTTTACGTGATCTCCTCTTTTTCGACTTGGAACGAAGGGAGTGTTCTGACAGTCGGGCGTCTATTAAATCAAAATTGCTCTCCTCTAGCCCCCATCCCTTACCAACTTCATTTAGGCCTTGGCTTTATTAACGCTGCTAATGCCAAGCCGTAAAACATGCTTTGATTAAGTCTTTAGTAATGGAACATATTTGCCCATCCCATATATGATGATGGATCAAGATGGCAGATAAGCATCTTTTCTTTTATACAATACTAATAATCAGGTGAATTTCCAAAATTAATTTTTTTTTAATTTACTTGCGACAAACAAAGAAGGAACAAAAGAGAACTTGTGCTTCTTAGTTTGTTAATACAAACTTGATAAAATCATGACTTTATTGCTATTTTTTATTGTTTTCTCACATCAAAGATGGGAAATGAATTAAAAGTTGAGCCTAACCCTGAGGAGGCAATAGCCAAGCCGAGGATTACGGAGTCCGAAGTCTCAACACGGCTCGGGCTCGAATCCAGCTTGCCGAAAATTTCAAACATCCTGCCTAAGTCTCCTCTTAGGGTAGGAAAGGGGAATAGCCTCACCGTGGTATCACAAAGGGCCTAATTAGCCTAAGTGTGTTCCCTTTTTGGGAACGGCCACTTCAACCTAACCCAACCTGAGCCTAACCTTGATAAAACAGTGCGATTTCATCTAGGTCCGTGCATCCATAACCTTACAGGAAATGTATTTGAGGTGTTATTGATCTTTAAATTGTAAAAATATTTGGATTTCTAACTCAGATATACTTCGGGTTATTAGCCATCATACAACCTAGCTTATCTGAAGAATCAAACCAAAATATATAGCCCTAATCTTTCTATTTTATGATAGTGTAGAGACATATTTATTTAAAGAATACCGTACATCAGTATTTCTTTTTGTATAAGATAGATAACAATATATTAGATGGTAAACTTAATTTTGATAATTTTATTTATTTTCAAAAAATTGAAAAAAATTTATCAAGGTTCATTGTCCATTGTATTGGACAACTTCTACCCATCTTTCTCTTAATTTTGCGACACCGCCACGATAAAGGATTTTTTTAAGTTCCATTTTCGTATTTCTTCAGCATTTTTATTAAAAATCTTGTTTCAGCCAGACCGTGCTGCATCGATCTGTCTGTTAAGTTCCCTGGGCGCGAAACGATTTCCCAATTAAGTGTTTCCTCACATTTTTTGCCAAAATATGGCCCAACGTTATTATGCCAAAGACCTTGCGCCTGTTACTCACTATTGATGATATTTTTCCCTAATTTTAGGCCATCAATCGACGTTTGTAGACTTCAGCAGTACCTCTTTCATTGAGTTTTAAAAGTTCGTGTTAGACCCTCCACATTTTAGGCTTACCAGGGTGTTTTTTTGTCATTGACATCAAAATCGGCACTTTTAAAACTTGGAATCCAAATCGACAGTTTGGATACGATGAAGCATAATCATCATAAGCTTAAACAAGAGTTTGAGCAGGTTGTTTAAATGGTTTGCTCAAAGTTCAGAGAATCGTTATCGATGTCAAATCTCAGCATTATCCACAATCATCGAAATTCTTTGAATAATACTTTGCAAATTTGATTTCCCTTTTTCCAAGAAGGATACCAATTATTCTTCCCTCCCTCTCCCCTTCAGTTTTGCATCTTCTATTATATAATTGATTAAATTATTTTTTTAAAGTTTGAATATTTGTTTTTTTTTTTTCTTTGAAATTCGTTTTTTTTTTTTTGCCCGTTCTCCCTTTCAATTATTTCCTTTGCTCTTAGCAGTTTGGCTTATTGATTAAAACAAATGTAAATGGGCCAAAAAAAAAATCTCTTGATAAGATTCATACTTGAATATTTGCAAACGCTTCTTCTACTTCTTCTTCTTCTTATTGTTTAAAATAGATGGGGGGAAAATTTCATTATATTAGGGTACAAGTTGTCATCAGAAAAGTTTTTTTTTTTTTTTATTCTCTTCAAGTTTCTTCTCTCTCCCTTCTCATCAATTGTGTTTCTTTTATAATAAAAAGAAGGAAAAAAAAGTGGGTCGAATTCGTCTTTAACGTTGGGGTGAAAAAAAAAAATGGAACCATAGAAAATGAAAACAAAAAGTTTTTTTTTTTTTTATCTTTATAAGAATTTTGATCAGAATCTGGACGACACCCAAAGGGGCGAAAAGAAAAATATATTTATTTCAAATGGATAATTGTATTTTTCTATTAAATTTGTAGAGTTAATCTACTCGAGTATCTTGGATTCTTCTGAATACCAGACACCAATTTTAATAATAGAAAATTGACCATTTCAAGTATTTTACTAAGATTCTGACAAAAATGGAAAGTTTTATCAACTATTTCCAAAATTCGGAAAAAGAAATACTAAAAATACTCGTATTTACCAGAATTAATTAACTCGGTAGCGTTTTGTTTGCAAATGAAGGTTTTTCAAACAGTGCCAATAGATGGTTTAAAATATGAACAAATTACGAGGTGATTGGGCAAATCACTCCCCTATTTCTGGACTTAAACCAGGACTTCCTACTTACGCGTCCGACGCCTACCTTTATTCTAGACCACCAACCCAAATACCACAGAATTTGAATTAACTTCTATTGACAATTCCAGAAATCATGTTCTATTTATCTATTTCTTTTGCTATCTTTAAAAAGAGGGCTCGCTGGTGCAGCGTGCTATGGTGTCGGCAGCACTGGATTTGGAATATTGGATCTCACCACAATAGCACCCAGTCAGCTCCACGAGGAGAGGGAGTTGCTGTGACATTCCATCCTGTAGAAGGAACGTAAAGAAACGTTCTTTCTCAATGATGCATTCTTCAAAAGGAGTAGGATACACGCCGGTCCCTCCTCAAACTAGGACTTCCTCCCTAGCATAGAAGAGATTGGATAAAAGAAATCGGGTGGAACCAACGAACTCAGGAGGAGGAGTTAGAGATAGGAAATAATATAACTTCACGGGGTGCCGGTAGATGGCTACGGCCAGAATTAGGTTTGAGGTTTGTGTCTTCGTACACGGAAGCCCCTCGGGTAAATAAACGGGGATCCAACGGGGATCCCGATAGGAATGTCAAATAATAATAATATCTTTAAAAAAGGGTTATTTTTCTGACTACCCGATAAAATTATATCAATTAATAAAGTAATATTAAATATTCTTCTAAAATGATTTTGAAATATCCCTCTAATGAATCTCCTATTGAGAAAGCAAACGAGATAAGCTACGAATCTGTAATTTCAACAGAACTCAGGTTCGAGTTCAGCTTATCGCTTCAACATGCCCAATGTGGGCTAAGTATCTTAATATGGGTATGACTCCGGCTTGGTTAACCCGTCACTTGACAGCGGTGCGGGCCAGGAAACTTGGATGAAGCAGTAGGCCTACCCATTTATCCAAGTACCTGTAGTTCCTGACGGATTTCAAAGAATCTAACTGTTATTTATCAAATATTTAACTGATTTTCGACTTCTTATTTGAGTATTCTGCCATACTCCAGTTCTTATTGGCATCATGGTATCATCATTGGTGAGGATCGGTGAGAGTTGGAAGGAGGTGGAGACCGAAAAAAATATTCCTTTTTTAAAATAATTTATTGATCTTTAAAATGGATTATAACAATAATAATCACCCGAAGACTTTCATACTATGATACCACAAGAAGAATTAAGTTGACTCAAAATGAAATTCCGAAGAAGATTCTTTTGATCAAAAAGACTTTATTTATTATTGTAGAAAGATACTACAAGAATCAATCTTTATAAAAAAATAGAAGTTTAATTTGAATCAGTATTGGAATTTACTTTTTGTTCGAATAAAATGAATGAATGAATGAGAATCAGATGTTAAAACAAAAAAATTGATGAAAATTTACCGAATTTTTTTTTGTTTTGTTGTTTTGATTGATGTTTTGTATGCTTTTGATCTAAAGACAATTAGAATATATTTGTTTTTTTTTTTTTTTGTATTAGGCCAACGGATATTTATTAACTGAGAAAGAAAAAAATATCCAATCATTGTTTATTTGTTTCTCAACTTTAGTTTAATAATAATATTTTACAGTTACGAAAGTCATTAATTATATTACGTATTAAATTGTTTATTACCCGTTTTAATTTTGGTTTGTGTTTTTTTTGTTTTGTTTTGTTTTGTTTCAACAAAATAAACAAATAAATATATGAAATTACGAACTTTATAATCATTTTGACAGTTGATTGATATCAAATTAGAAGAGAAAATTCAAATATTTCACTTAATTATAATAGAAAGTTCTACCTCATGAATAGAACTAATTTCTGATGATTTGGATTGATTGGATTAAAAAAATTTTTCTTCAAAACCGAATATTTTTAATGACCCATTTTCCAGACTGATATCACGGATTTCTTTTTTAGAATACAGTAGAAAAATTTGGAACAATAACGAATTAAAATTCGCATTTTTAAACTTGGTAAATATAAATATTCAATATTTAATATCGGTACTCTTCCAGGGTTGGATAATTCTTTGTCATGAGGTGGATTTGAACTCGAGTTGTCATTAACTCAGGATATAAGCTTAACTGCTTAGGCACTTAGGTCACATCAAATTGGGTCCTTTGTGTCTGTGGAGTGAAATAATCTCCCACTTTTCTAACCCTAAAAGGTTCACAAAAACAATAATTAGGCTCCGGTTCCCCGCAGGTTCGCGGCCTCGATTTTTGAATTCATTGAAGGATTTACTGTCCAGCTCTCGTATCCGTAAAGAGGAACTGGGAATAGCCTATGTAACATCTTAACATTCTCATCCTCAGTTCTATGCTTAGTTCGTTCCTGATAAAGAACCTTATCATGTAAATGAATACCTTCCGGGCTTGCTCAATCCTGGATCTTATCTAATTTCTTATTCACTATGGCTCCCAGGTATTTAAGTGAGCCTAACCCAAGAGGAGAATTCGGCAATATTGAATTATTTGCGACAAGCTGGACTCGAACCCGAGTTTTTTTGAAACTTCAGTTTCGTAATTCACAGGATATCCCTCTTAGCCACTTGTACCCAAAAATGGTGATGAAGTTCTAGGTATAATTCTTCCAAAAATAGTAAATATTAAACAATTCTAGAAATCCTCAAAAAGTTCCAGAGTTCTTATATATCTTTAAAAGATGAAACTGAAATTATCATGCCCTGAAAAATTATATGGTATTATTAGTCATAAGAAGGAATGCCTTGACTGCCTAGACACTGACTCAGGTCTAGACGCATAGGGAAAATAGAATTACCATCTATTTGCGGACACCATAGAAAATAATATGAGACGACTTAGCAAAACTAGGCTTTTTCACAATCGAACACGAGTCAGCATGGACAGCTTCCAGACACCTGGAAATAAGAGACTGTCCCATCAGCAGTTAATAAAATATTTCGTCGCCTCTATAGAAGCCTGGAGTTGTTAAAAAAGAGGCAGCATCTCGGGAAAGATCATTCATTCGGCCACGGCATTCTAAATTATTCAGAAGCAGTGGCGACCACCCTTACTATCATTATTACCATTATTATTTGCTTGTCCATGTCTACCAGTATTCTTTTATTTTGTATTTCAACATCTTCGATACTGGACGTAATACCAGCTGATGGATGCGATACCGACAAACGATACAACAGTCATCGGCCAGCTACAAGATTATAAGAATGTTCTTGTCGATGTTTTTGTAATATCTACTGTATCTTGATATCTTATCAAATCCAAATTGGTATTTTTAGAATATATTAGAATCAATGATCTATCAATATTTTAAATCCCAATAATTAGGACAATTAGAGAATGTCTTTACATTTCGCTTAAATAATTAGTCTAATCAATATTTCCCATATCACACTATATCCCTAAAAGTATTAAAAAGTCAATAAATATACTTTTTTGTTTTTTTAGATATTAAGTTAAATTATTTATAAATTAAGAATTGTATGTTATCGATAGTCATAAATCATAATTGTGTTTGTTCTCACTCAATTTTAGGTTATTAGTGCGCGCACTCTCTCTCTCTTTCTCTCTAAAAGCATTCATCATTTAAAACATCTTTGTATTAATACGTATTATGAAAATACTGTATAAGTTCGATTAACTACTTAACCTATTTCTATAAATATTATACCAAAAAGAGTATTAGTGAATAGTCTATAATATATTGGATTCTGAATAAAATAATTACTTTTTAACTAAAACCATTGTCTACTTTTATAGCATTTAAATAAGTATATTTTTTATATGCCCAAACGTATGGTTGCGCTTTTAACAGCCAGACCTGACACGTTTTGGTTACTCTGAGGGGTAACTTTCAAGGGAATGATACTTAGGTGGGCTCCTCTTTCCTTCCTCTAAAATAGTTGGATATTTTTTTTGCCATGAGATGGATTTGAACTCGAGTTGTCTTCAACTCATCTTTATAGGCTTAAATGCTTTATACCCTCGACTAATCACCTCTTCCTTTTAACTTTAGCAACTGAATAATGTCAGGAAGTTCCAAATATATAAAACATCCAGGACATAATCCAAGTATCCGGGTACAGGGATATCTGGTCGACTGACCATTCTAGTTTTATAGATATGCGGAACTCTATTAACTAAAGAATCGCAATCAATTTTCCATCGCTGTTGGGAGGAGGCAAGGGCCAAGCTGAATAAGCTCTCGGATCTGAAGTTTCAACACAACTCGGGTTCGAGTTCAGCTTGTCGCAAATAATTCAACATTGCCGAAATTTCCTCTGAGAGGGTAGGAAAATGGGAGGAAATCTCAGCCCACAGACATAATCCCAATTTGAGGTGGCCTGAGGGCCTTGAAAAATTTGGATGACTCCAACTTGGGAAACCTGGAGGTGTGGCTAGGGCAGTACCTCATGAAATCCATCTATCATGTCCTATATTCCAACAATCATTTTCAAACATTTTTTTTTTTTTATTTAACTTATCTTGTCTGAATAACATCTCAAAGACAATTTTTATCGAACTTTCAAATTGAAAATAAATTATCATCCAATTTTCATTTGCTTTCCTTCCTTAAAAATAAAAAAAAAAATATTGCAAATCATTTTGTCATTATTATCAGTCATCCATAAACTATTATTATCATTTCCTATATCTGGAAAACGGAAACGTAAATCAGCTTATCAATTATCAATTATTACCTACACAGACCTCTAACAATATTATCGAGTATCAGATAACGAATTGAGTGGTGGAGAGAGTGAATAAAAAAAGAATATATAAAGGAAATTTCCATTTAAATTTAATGCATTTGTATGAAATTTCAGATGTTAAGTACTTTATTTATTTTGGAATAATTTAAATGAAGACAAATAATGACCTTGGCAATTTTGTACAAGTAATTTGAATCCTCTAAGACTTAATTCTTTCTCTTTTATATTGAGATTATTATGTTACATTAAAGAGGATATTTTAATTAAGTGGGATGTTATATCTACATTATTCAGTTTCTTTTTTTTTTTTTGTTTATTTTCATTTATTGAGTAAGGCAGAATCTCTGACCTTTGGAGATTACAGAGGTAGTAAGTGAATCTTTGGTCAATTCTATGTAAATTATTCAACAAGACAAGTTGAAACTTATTGGTCAGATAAGGTTGTAGGAGGAATCCATTCGGAGCAAATGCATTCCTGTTTGCAGCCAAATAAGAGGCGCAGTCTCCATGAAGTTACACTGAAAAATCTACATTCTGCTCTATTTTGACAGAACCCTAATTTAAAAGACTAATCCTAGTTACTACAGAGCTTGGTTTGAGGAGATCCTCCACTTGACCAACTTATTATTGGATCTTGCGAGGTTGTACAGTCTTCGGATATCTGCACAAAGAGTATTTTTATTGACTACTCCTGTCCAGAAACATCCATCTCTATATCACATCCACTACTTTGCATAAGATCTATTGTTTTCTTTTGAAGTAGTTTAGCTATCTATTTGATGTTTGGCATAACTATTATTAAACAAATGAATTCTGTTTCAGCTGGCGGAGGGTCCTCCAGTTGTCGTTTGCCAACCAAATGGGAAGGCGCGTGGTTTCAATCTGGCGTGCGACAGCCAATTACCATCAGAGATGATCGTCTCAGCACTAAAGGACGATGCGTACGTTCTGAAGGAGACAAGTTCATCCTAGTCGATGAGTGAGTAATAAATATCCTCTATTCTTTCTTTATGGTTAAAAAATTGCAAAACATTCGGGGTATCATCCATCTTCTTTATGATCCAGAATTGAGAGGTATTGTGAGCAAAATTGCACTATTGTTTAACTAGAGGATTCGTATTTGTCATGTCAGGAAATAAGCTATCAATACTAGACGCTAAACTTAACTGCGCGTGTAAGTTTCGGCCTCCTTAGTAACTCTCTCACTTTAACGCCGTAAATGTTCACATACCTCTGGAACCTGCTGTAGAGACTGCCTCGATGACTCAGCAAACATTCTTCCTTCCATTCGACAAGTAGATCTGGCATGTTCTGCTGGGTGGGCAGTCAGGCACATCAAGAAAGAAAACTCTCAAATCATTGAAGAATTATGGGGTTGGAGAATACTCATCCCAGTCTACTATATAATCATTGAAGAATGGCTCTCTGTTCTGACTCTTTTGCTTCCCGAATCAAACTTTGCCCATCTAAATTTGATCTCACTCTCTCTCCACTATTGCCTTTAGTTCTATTCTTTGTGACGGAAACTACGGAAGGGATTACCATAGATTAAGATTGAGTTATCTTCTATGATAAATCTTTGAGTATATGCGTCACAAAAAAAGAGGAGGGAAGCAAAAGGTATATAAATGAGACACTGAGAGCCAATGATTTGTGAGTTTCCTTTTTCGAGTGCTACATGTGCCTACCCAGAAGATAATGCCCGATCTACTTGGAGAATTGAAGAAGGATGAATCATCCAGACAGTCCCTACAGCAGGTTCCAGCCTGTTCCAGAGTCATATCTGAAATATTTATGAGGACGCATTTTTTTGAGATAATTCTATTATGTATACCGAACATAGTAAGCTTATTTTTGTAACGAAAATCTTCCACACAGGGTAGAACGACTATCGAATGAAAATCTCAATTCAAGAAAACGTTTCGGCTTGGATTATTATCAAACAGTTCTAATGAAAATTAAATAGAGGCTCCTTGGCCGACTTTTTCTACTTCAATCTTATTTCTTTTAATCAAATAAATTAATAGCAAATCATTGTGGACAGGTGAAACAAACACTCCTTAAAAAAAAGAGAGAATAGAAAAGAAGGAAAGAAATGAGAAACAATAATGAATACATTTGGAGAGAGACATTTCTTGATCGGTTCGATTAAATTGAGAGAGCTACAATTTATCTCTACCTGCCAGATACCGTACAAAAGTGCAAAACATCGAGAATTGAGAACCGAAAGAGAATGTTTTTCTTTTTCTAAAATATAGTAAGCTTCATTTATTCTTGAAATTTTCTCATTTTTAAAAAAAATGTATTAACGTTACGAAGGGAAGTTTACTCATTATCGTTTACTTTACATTTAAACATGCAATGTACGTTTCTTTCTAAATTTATTTATTTGTAAGCACATTATTTCTCGAAAACGGCTCTAGTGATTTTTTCAAATTTCCCCGCACAAAAAACAAATTGCGTTAGAGGGCGTCTTTGGGAGATTTCGGGTACTAGTACTTGACTGATTTACTTTTTTAGTTTTTACCAATTTTATAAAAGAAAGAAAACACCGAGCTCCAGGGCGATCAACACAAGGTCTTTAAAATACAAAGGTTGGCCAGAAGCTAGTAAACAAACCATATTCCGGTCACAGTTTTTGATTGGTCCACGTCATGAAGCTCCTCCTTGCTAGTTCACATTCATTTTGTTTTGTTTGCAAATTGTATAGTTTCTGACTAAACTGATTTAGACCCTGGTATTTACACTGCTTTATTAATAACATGCATACTAATATTTATAAATGGTTTGTTCCGAAAGATCTTTTACAAAAAGCAGAACTCCATGACGTCACTCTCTTGAAATGGAAAAAAAACCTAAACAAACCGAGTTTGACCCCCTGGATCAATACGGAACTTCCCACAGCCCAAAATATTGCAGCAATATTGCACAATATTGACAATATTGGAGCAACATTGCCGCAATATTCCTGCAATGTTGCAAAGAGGCAGACATAGGAATACTACAGCAATATTCCTTGTAAGGTTAGCTTGGAATAATGCCAATATTTTGCAAGATTTGCATTATTGCAAGATATGCTATATTACTGCAATATTTTGTGCTGTGTGGGTTATTTCTTATTTAGAAGAAAAGTAAAAAACAAAATTTGTTTAAATGGATGGAATTTATTTCTGCGACTCCTTTTGTACAGTGAGCGCCACAATAAAGTCCCCACCTGGAAATTTAAAATTACTTCACCATAAACCATATACTATACCATATACAAGCTTAAGCTATCAGGTGGGGACTTAATTGTGGCGCTCACTGTACATGGTATATGATTTCTTTGACAACAATGCTTTAATACCAGTATTCATAGTTGTTCCTTGAGGAAGAAGGAATCCTTATACTTTTATAAATAAGATATAAAGATTCCTTCTTCCTCAAGGAACGACTATGAATACGGGTATAAGAATCATATCAATTCAATCAATTTCTTAATTTTTAAGTATTTTTTATTTCCACTTGATTTTCTTCTCTCTTTTTTTTTTAATTCTAATTATAAACCCGTTTATTTGTAAAAGGTGGCGATATGGTTGCCGATAAATTTGTTCACTTTGTTGTTGTTGTTTTGTTTTTCTCGATTTTCTTCTCGGTTCATTGCA
The DNA here is from genome assembly GCA_023213315.1 of Euborellia annulipes. NCBI lineage: Eukaryota > Metazoa > Arthropoda > Insecta > Dermaptera > Anisolabididae > Euborellia > Euborellia annulipes. The sequence continues at coordinate 109,235 of JAKCPI010022957.1, forward strand.
TCAGAAATTTAGTCTAATCTAATTAACAACTTATTAAATTTTCAACCAAGCGAGATAATTATTTCTTAATATTATATCTTTTTATTATTGACATTAGAGTGAATATATATACTCTTTGATTAGCGTCCTGTAAAAGAGCAAAATTTATATATTATAAATAACGTGGCTAAAAATATTTTATTAAAAAAAAAAATCAATGTCTATTTAAATTTTACAAGTTAAAAAAAAAATAATTTCACAATGTTGATATTGTGTATGATATGGTTGGTCATCTACATAACAAGTGTTATATCTTTTTGAATTAACTTAAATACCTTTATCTTACCTATATATGTTAATATACTATAGAGAGAAAGTATTGGATTCATGTCAAAAATTCGATGTCGAGATTTTGACGGATATACACGTTTTGAGGTGACAAGTACAAAACACAACTTTCGATTACCGAAGAGAGAGTTGTGTGCTGTGAGATCAGTCACACCAGATTTCTTAAATTTTGAGTATAGTTTACTTGCACAGATTAGGCCTATAATGTTAACAAAAATAGAATCATCGATTAAAAAACATCTTTAGTGTTTCAAGTTGGATCACTTTGCAGCAATTGAGAATTTCTTTAGAAATTTGTTCATTCTCAATTAATATGTGGGTGGTTTTGCGATCGTATTGGTGTAGCAATGTTTTTGGGTCCCTGAAGTTCCGACTAATCAAATAAATCATTCCAAGGTTACCTCGAGCTTTGCTAGGAATGGACAGGTTCGATTCTTTTGGATTTAAATCCGAAAATCCGATCCGATCCAAGAATCTGGGTGGAAATCCTTTTTTTTGGGGGGGGGGGGGGGAGGATCTTGGATCTTGATCAAGATCATTTTTTCTCTCTGGATCAAGGATCGGATCGCAATCCTGGATTTGGGAGATCCTTCTCAAAGAATTACCAATCTCTACATTTACTTTCTTAAATACTGTATTTATATGTTTTTGGTCATCCAAAAGTTTAAAAATCAAATCCGGATAGCTGTTCTGATTCGAAATTTCGAATCAGAACAGCTATCCTTTTTCTAAATCAAATCGGATTAGAGCATCGGATTGCTCTAGTTTGTCAGATAGCCGGTTCGGATCCTCCGAACAGCCCGGATCTGCGGGTCGAATCAAAAAGGATTTAAAAGGATTTTGCCCATCCCTGGTTATAACTTAGAGATGCTTACCTGGTACTTGTGAATCAAAGTGTATGCCAAAATTCATCAATTTCTTGAGATTCTGTTACGATTCAGATAGTTCTGATGAAAACAGTCTTTCTAGAGAACATATATATATTAGAATTTCTTGAGTTGAATGGCTGTAGATATTAAATTGGAAAAAGGAAACCGGGAAACAGCAGCCAGGATAAACCCAGGAAGAAGCCCCTAAACGTCGGCAACGAATTATAAAACTTTTTATTTATCCTGGCTGCTGTTCCCGGAAAGACTTCCGATTCCATTTTCCAATCATATATATTTTTTGAGGGAATCTTCATTCTACTGTTCTCTGTCCACTCTGAGACTATTTATACTGTCTTGAAGAGATTTCTTATTACCAAATTATGATTGGAATATGAGGGTGAGCTATTGTTTGTGATGTTGTTGAGTTCTCCAAAATTTGTCTGACAGGATATTAAATATTATAAATGGGAAAACTTTACGTTAGAGTTTATAAAAATTGTATAATTTAATAAGTAAAATTATTATTGTAGACCCCTATATACATATTATTCTACCCTTTTCTAGAGAAGGTAGATGTGACAAATTCTTTAAATTTTTTAGTATTCATCTCTCTTTTCTCAGTCTGAAAACGACCCTTCAACATCATTTTTTTTTTTTTCAAAACCCTCTCCAAATGGTCAAAAGCTCTACAATAATAATAATAATATTAACTTTATGAATAACAAAATGAATATTTTATAAATTTAAGATCACCGTTGAAATTCTAAATAGACTAAACGTCAACATACCCTAAAAAAAAAAAGAAAAAGAAAGAGAGCGAGTACATATTTTATTTATTTATTTATTTTGAAAAAAACATTTGTACAAACTTTAAAGGAATGCAAATGAGAATTTGAAAATTTTAACAGGACCAAGAGGAAAGAGAGAGAAAACGCAAGGGTCGATTATGATAATTTTTTTTTTTTAGAAATTCTAACCAAGTGATATAGTTTTTATATTATCTTAAACTTCCAAAAATTAAACTAGGGTATTTATTTTCGGCGATGAAGATGAACCACTCACTGGGAATATTTTATATTCATGAATTGAAGGTGAGTATCTGGACATCAATTTAAAAAAATAATGGAGCCAACAAGAATCGAACCAATAACTCGTTTTCGAGAGCGCTAAAAACTCGGCTACCACAATATATATCCGAACTTATACATCAGGAACAAGTTTGGCATAGCGCCAATCACTGACAAGATGCGCGAATGGCGTCTCCGCTGGTTTGGACATGTCGTACGCCAAGAGAATAGTGGCGTAGCTAGGGCTCCACGGACGACAACGAAGAGGAGCACCTAGGATGACTTGGCTTCATCGGGTCAGGAGAGATATGACCGAGCTTGGCCTGTCGGAGACAACAACATTGGAGTAGGGGGGAGTGGAGAGGGAGAATAAGGTCCGCGGACCTCGCACCGCGGGAATAATCAAGCGAGGACAGAAGAAGAAGATATCCGAACTTAGAGAACTTTGAAATCTCGATTTTCTAAAGAATTTTTTAGAAGCGCATGTAAAATGGATGTCCAAATACTCACCTTCAAATCCTAATAAAAAATAATTCGGTGACATACTAAGTTAGTGTAAACCACAGCACCTCCTAAATTACTTGATAGCCTTCTTTTTCTGGTAAAATTTCAATCAATATTATTTACTTAAAGATTAGCCTGAGGCGGGCTGTGTAGGTAGTAAATAGACCAGGTATTTTAATAATTAGTGAAAAAAAAATATTAGCATTGACATTAGTTAATTCCTATTCATAACCTTAATAACTAACTCCATTTAACTATTCAAACAAATTATTTAATATCGGTCATTAAATTCCATATCTTTACTTGGAAAAGCATTTCATCAACATCATTCCTTGCATACCTGCCTTTCCTGTTGTTTATTTAATCTAAATAAAGAGGGAAGAGAGAGAGAGAGAGAGAGAACAAAAATCAATAGGGGTGTCCAACTAGTAAATGAAGAAAAAAAATGTTTTTTTATTAACTTTATCCCAAGTTGTGCTTATTGGGCGCCCTAGGATAAGGGTAGTCCACCCGCCACGAAAGCGTGGAGGTCCTGGTTCGACTCCAGGGGATGCAATTTTTGCCCAATCTTAAGCACAAACATATCTTGCAAATTTGCTATCCTAAACGATATATTAACTGGCTAATGAACAGTCTATTTGAGCTTTGGTTGAAAAAATTCCATTTCCTATCTGGGGCCATCTTCAGGATATCTGAGAAATTTTCTCCTAAGTGTCCCAGATGTTGCTTTAGGTGTTAGCATGAGTCCTTGACATCGTGGGACGTGATTCGGGTTTTCCTCCTTTCTACTATATATTCCGCAGCTATTGTGTCTTCCCTCCAGGTTTTTTCCTCCTCGAAGGGAGTTCCTACATCTCATTTCTCCCTTTTCTTCTTCCCTAAGATTGTGTCTCTGAGGTAGCCGGTATCTTTTTGATATATTTGTACTGCCTGCAATATCTTGAGGTGTCAACTTTTCTCCAGCATTCCTCTTCACTATCGAATGTCCCATTTCTCTAATCGACTTATCAATATTGTGTCTCCTCATTGCGTCGAGCAGGCCAGTACTTCTTGGTTTCCCTAAGATTTCCTTCAGGACAGTACTTCCTAAAAATTCACTTTTTTTGAGGTTACTGATTAAAAGCAAAAAGAAATCTCTGACCTAGTTGGGGTCTCCCAAAATGCGAACATCTACAATGAACATTTTTTATCCTCCCTTAGAGATTGCAAGTAAAATAGAAATTGGTTATTGTCACCCAATTACTCAAAGGGCTGGCGGAATGGCTAGAGACCCCTCATTTAGGCCAAATTTCTTTTTTTAATTTAATATTGTCTTTTGATAAGAGAAGTGGCTGTTCAACGATTAGAATAATAGACAAGCAAGAGAAGAATGTCAGCCAAAAGGAGAGCAAAAAAATCCATTCAGAAGACGTTTCGGTTTTAATTAAATAAATCCTTCATCAGTTCTTAAGAGATTATTGGCAATCTCAAGGTGTACACCATTGAGATGCAGATAGAGTTGTTATACCAATGTGATCAAAAAGTAAGGTGAATTTGTTTATAAAATGTAAATTCTTTCAAATCAATTTCATCCCATTCAAAGTAATCCCCGTCCGATAAAACGCACTTTTTCCAACGCTTTTTCCAGACCTCGAAACAGTCGGAAAAGTCTTTTTCGGTATAGCCTTCAAGACCTTCTTCGATTCGGTTTTTATCTCCTCATTCGTGTCAAAACGGCGTCCCCGCATTGGCCTTTTGAGTTTGCTGAATAGCGGAGCCAAATCAGGCGAATACGGTGGTCGCGGGTCGAGTTTTTGACAAAAAAGTTGCGAAGAACCAATGCAGTATGAGATGGTGCATTATCGTGATGAAGGAACCAAGAGTTGTTCACCCATAATTCCGGCCGTTTCAGACGAATAGCTTCACGCAAACGACCCATAACCCTCAAATAATATTCTTTGTTGACAGTTTGGCCCGGCGGAAGGAATTCATAGTGCACCATACCACGATAATCAAAGAAAACTGTCAACATGACCTTTTTTTTTTTTTTTTTTTGAAAGGGGTGAAGAGGGGAGGATTTTCGATCGACTTTGCCGTGCTCTTAGTTTAATCACCAAAGGCCTTCCGTAACATTTTCAACGTTTCCGCAAATATTCGTTCTGCAAACAAAATTTGATGCAAGTTCTTTGCACAACAAAATCACCCATTGTAAAAAACGAAAAATTCACTTTTGGTTGTTTGCAAACACGTGTAACTCGGAGATAATTAATCCTTTTGACAAACAGACGCTTGGCAAATGTTATAGACAGTCCTACCAACCTAGGAAAAAAAATTTACTTGCCTTCCTAATGCCCGGGAGTTTTAAATGACAATTTTTTGATCACAGTGGTATATCGTCTTCTGAATGGAGATAGAGGCTCTCATCTGACATCCTCCCTTCCATTTTATTTTGTCTTTTTTAATCATAATATTTGTTTAAAAAAAAAAAATGTATTCTCTTATTGGTTATTACGTAAGATTTAACCTGAGAAATGTTTCTTTAAAAAAATAAAAAAAGGCTAACTCAATCATGTCTCATACAGTTACTTCTTCTTCTTTTTTCCACATCCCTGGAGTCTTTAATGCCTCAATTTTACCCTCACACCCCAACCTGAAATTCCTTTTAATCGGCCCCCTAATCGAACGATCTAACGACAACGTTGCTTTGCTTTTTTTCCTCTCCCTTTTTATTGATAATTTTCACTTTTCTCTCTCTCTCTTATAATTTCATCAAATTGTATAGAGCACACGACGCGTTTTTTTTTTTTTTTTTTACTCTTTTCTTTTTGAGATGCAAATGAAACTAAATAAAAAAAAGGCCTATTATATTGCTCTCGTCACATAAATTTTACAAGCCTTTTAAAATTATATTTTAAATGTTTTAACTGGCACGTTGCCTGAGGGGAGGGGAGGGGAGGGATGAGTTTAATAAGAGGAGTTAAATCCAACCAGGAACAAACTTTTATCATCTGTCCGAAACTTTATATATATATATATATAACAAAATCAAATATTTTTTCTGACATTTTTGAGAGAAAAACGTTTTATTTTTTTAAAATGAAACTTTTATTTGATCCTCTCAAATTTTTTCGCTCTTCTATCAGCATGTCGCGTTTCAAAGCCGTGACGTCAAAGGCCGTGACGCTACAAGCCATGACGTCGCAGGCCGTGACGACAAAAATAGGAAAGTTGAAATTTAATATATATAACAAATTATAAAAAAATAATTGTGAGATTTAATTAATTATTCAATTTTTAAATAAAATATAATTTTTAAAATAGCCTAATTTAAAATCATTCAAATCTTCAATTGCTAAATCAATATTGTTCTCAGTTTTTAGCATGTGTCTATTGATTTCCCATTTTCCAATTATTAAGTTACTAGCCGCGCCGCCTGCCTTCGGCGGGCTTCGCTTCTAGCCAGGGGACTTCGCCCCCCATCAGCTGGCTCGGGCCGCCTGCGGCGGACCCCCTCGCCTTTTCTTAATTATGAAAATAAACTTATTATTACTACGTATTCCAATCCACTACCTGCTTGAGGATTTGTTTACATTCAAAGAATACACAACTGCAAAGAATACTTGAATATTTCTCTATACATTTCCTATGGGAGAAATCGTAACTTTAGGAATTAATAACTCAAAAAGTTATAGGAATTTATAGGAGTTACGAGTATTTTTCCGGGACTCTCCATAACATCCTCTATAAGACTGCAAAAATTCGTTTCAAAATCCCAACGGGAAGTTGGTCAAACAGAGCGTGACAGACGGACATTCCGCAATTATTATATATAGAAGAGTAAAAACTCGATTTTAATACCGTTAATTGAATAATTTTCTGAAAATTTTCAGTTAAACGCCTACGATAAAAAAAAGTTTCACTTGCATCGTGATCATAAAACCACACAATGATTTTCTCTGTTGAGAGATGTGAAAATTAAAAAAAAAAAAAAGTAAATAAAATTTTGATAATATATTGAAATGTTAAAATGATAACAGTATATTTACAACTGCTTATAAGATTAACACTATTGACTAGTAAGCAAATGAATATATGAAATTCAAAATTATAAATAGTTTTTAAACAATCTGAATTAAAAAAAAAAAAAAAAAAAAAAAAAATAGGGGGGGCCGTGATATATTGAGTTGGGTTCCAAGGGAGAAAAAGTTTAAGAAGCACTACTCTAGAGGATTCTTTCTCTTTTACCTAAATCCCGTTTTTGCTTCGAAATTCAAACTTTTCTTCCAAATTCGTTTTGAAATTTTTGTTTGTTAAATATAATATTAAATAAGAGTTTCACTTTAAAAATAAACATAAACTTCTATTAGCTATAGAAATAAATTTATTATATAAAATATTTCTTTTGTAAAATTTAAATAAAATTTTTTTTTTTTATTATTAACATAAAGTTAAAAAAAAATTAACAATAGAAAATATTTCATAACATAACCTTAAAATTAATTCGTTTATATATATTTTGAAAGGGTCCAAAAGTTTTTTAATTAAACTATTAAACATGGAAAAAAGGCAGGTTGGGTACAACACAAAAAAAAAAAAAGGATCATAATTCTAAATGCTGCATGCTGTAAAATGGAAATGTGACTACGACGACGTCCAGAGTAGAGAGGAGAGCGAGGTTTTATCATTTTTTTAATAATATATCGCTTGGAATTTGATTCTTTTGTGCTAAAAAATAATAGGACATTTTAATAACACAAGGGATGTGAAATGTTAGATAATCGAATATTGATTTAATAATAAATATAAACAGATAATAATCAGGAAATTTAGACAATAAGGCATAAAATCATTTTTCATAAATCTGGACTTAAATATCAAATAATAATTTTGATCCGTATCAAATATATTAAATTTCAAAATAATTTTTATCATATTCCCATCCGCTATTGATATTCAATTAATCATTGAATGGTATGGGATTTCCACAGGGATCCTTTCTAAGACCTTGAATATACTATTGTATTTGTCAGGATCGTGATCTTTTTCGATGATCCGATTCAGGATTTTCGGATCTGGATCGAAGTTGTTTGTTTTTTGGAGTATCTTAGATTTGGATCGCGATCCTAATCGAAAGAGGGGTGAATTGAAATCATTTTTGCTCTCTGGATCTAGGATCGGATCGCTAATCCTTTTCAAAGGATTAGCAATCTTGGAGATGGAAAAACTTTAATAGAGGAAGAGGAGTGAGACAGGGTGTTGTTTGCTTCCTATTCTTTTTAACTTATATATGGAGGATAGTGGAACTGAAGGTACGGAAGTAATATAAGGGTGGAAGATCGAAAGAGAGAAAGGACACATTTAACAGGAAGATTTTGACCAGTAAAATGGAAGTTAAGATTGTTAAAGTGTTTCTCTCTGCTTATGTGTAGCTCTGAGGTGTGGACATGGATAAGGAAAGGATAGAGGGTTTTTAAGTTTGAATTTGGAGAAAGATGTTCGGATAAGGGGAGGAGTCAGAGTAGGAGGGAAACAAAATCTGCAAAATCGGATTTCTGGGTGGGATCGGATTTTCAGTGCAGATTTGGAGATTAAAAGTTATTAGGCAAACAAAAATACGTATATAATAAATGAGATATTCTCCAACGTTTTCAATGGTCTTTTTCTGGCATCATTCACATGCCTCGGACTGCGAGTAACCCCAAATCAAAGTTTCTTGGCAATGACTGAAACAAGTGATGAGTCGGGAAGGAGCGATGCTTATCCTTTTCAAAGGATTAGCAATTTTGGAGATGGGAAAACTTTAATAGAGGAAGAGGAGTGAAACAGGGTGTTGTTTGCCTCCTATTCTTTTTAACTTATATATGGAGGATAGTGGAACTGAAGGTACGGAAGTAATATAAGGGTGGAAGATCGAAAGAGAGTAAAGGACACATTTAACAGGAAGATTTTGACCAGTAAAATGGAAGTTAAGATTGTTAAAGTGTTTCTCTCTGCTTATGTGTAGCTCTGAGGTATGGACATGGATAAGGAAAGGATAGAGGGTTTTTAAGTTTGAATTTGGAGAAAGATGTTCGGATAAGGGGAGGAGTCAGAGTAGGAGGGAAACAAAATCTGCAAAATCGGATTTCTGGGTGGGATCGGATTTTAAGATCTCAAGTCCGGTTAGGATTTTCGTATCGTGGATCTAGATTTGCGGATTGGAGCGTCGTTCATTTTCTAAAACGGATCAGATTAGAGGATCGGATCGTCCAAACTCTCCGGATCTGCGGATCGGATCGATAATCCTTTTTAAAGGAATATGACAGTTTTTTTTTTCAGAAAGTATTATTATTTATTTATTTATTTATTCAAACATGTACATAGGGCAGGTTGCCCCTCATAGTGTACACAGTAAATTTGTCATACATTTATTAAGCACCCACTTATATCCATCGATCATTCGACTCGCGACAGTGTTGGGCAGGAATCAGGTGACCAAGTTTCCGATCAAAAACGGCGCCATATCTGTCTCTCAAAATCTCCCAGAATCTCTCACCCCCAGATGAACGGATAGCAGGGAACGGAAGGTTCTGAAATTGGAAGCTCCACGGACATGCAGGGGGAGGGCATTCCAAACTCTGCTGCTAGTAACAGCGAAAGATCGTGACATAAGGCCCGATGTATGTCTCGGGCAATCCAAGCCCCGCGCCCTGGTGGATTATTAGGATACAAGTTTTCTCCAAGTCCTTTCAGCAAACAACAAAGCGTGAAAACTTTCCTATTATTAAGGAATTTAAATCTGAGGTATCTACAAATCGGTTAACTTCTAGCACGAAAGCACCCACAAAATGCCCAATGGGACAGCATCCCAGAATATCCTTGTTTGTGAGGTATATCTTTGTTTGTGCTTTATATATAGTAATGATACTATTAATTATGATTTGTCATTGGTTTTAATTTTTAAAGCATCCTTTTAAGGAGAGATTAAATAAATCTTTTTTTGTCTCTTTTCTATGAATGGAATTTTGTTTTTTAGTACCCTGAATAGAATCATATTTCAATGATTTATGTACACCTACCTCTAAGACCTTAAATCATTTTCCCTTGAATTTTAATCTAGATAAATCGTTAAACCTACATATATATATTTTTTTTTTGTTAAGTATGAATATCTCTCCCTTTATTTTTTTTAAATATTATTATAAATAATAATAAGAAAAAGAAATCACATCTTTTCTACAAATCTACATTTTCTTTATGATTTATAATGTTAGCTTTATAAAATAGACTTGTATAAAAGCGTAATTTTATTTTTTTTAGACTTTGATAGGGTGTGCAGATCAATACTCAAATTAACAGTTAAAAAAAATATTTTTTTTCCTTCTACTATCTAATTCAAGATAGGCAGGGCTACTAGTAATTCTTGCCAAATTCACATTCATTATATTTATATAAAAAGACTTTCTAGATCGTTAAAATACCTTACATATGGTAATTCCCATAGATAACAACTTTCTGAACTTGGTCTGACGTTCAAGAAGCGAATGCTTAATAAATATCTAATATTTTAGTTCTAATGATGGTCCAAACCTATAAAGAAAATTCACTGACTGCAAATTGTTATCTTTCTTTATTATTATTATACCAATAAATCAGGATGGGTAAAAACGATTAACGATCGTACATCAATTCGCAAAAGAGATCTTGACAGCCCAATAGTCTTGGAAATCATGACATAACCTGGTGCTTCTCAAAAACAACGGTGTCGAAGTCATCTTCATCTGAGTTTCCAGTTACTGTGGAATCTTCTGAAATGAGATGACGGTCTTAGCGGCTAAGAAAGGATCTTCCAAGACAGACTATGATTATGAAGGAATTACAAGACATTACTTCAATCCAAAAAAAATTGGGTCTCTATGTTATGGAAGAAGTACTGGAATAAAAAAAGAGAAAATAAACTCAGGAGCCTTTGGGTAAGTAATGAATGTTTTTCGACATCAAATAGAGAAGAAGATGTTGCGAATAAGCATCTGCAAACCGATTTACATCTGATTCTAAGATCCAACCCTCCAACTTGTAGTCATTGTGGATCACCGTTAAGTGTAAGTCACATTCTAATAGAATGTCATCCTACCAGGAATCTTCAAAAAGAGTTCTTTCAAACAAATATTGAACTCTAGGGATAATAGTAATGTAATTCTACAATTTTTCAAACCTAAGCAATTATAAATTCACACTATACTTATTTATAAACTATTAATAATACAGTATTTACACACACACACCAAAATAACCTTTGTGTTGATGTGCAGTTATTAGGGATTCGATCCGCAGATCCGAACAGTTGGAACGATCCGATGCGATTGTTGGATTAGCGATCCGATCCGAAAAAATAATCTCTGTTCCGCTCCCGCAATCTGAAAATTCAATTGAGTTTCTAATAAAATTACCGAATCTAGATCTTCGGTTGAATTTTTACATTTTTAGGCTTTTTGGAGGAAAGATATTAATTTATATACTACTAATAGGCATTATTCTTAAACAATCAAAAGATTAGAAAGTAAAAAGTTTTAAGGATTGACAATTCTTTGAGTAGCGACAGATGAGAGCAAAAATGATCTCGATCCAAATCCTTAAATCCACTGCGCCCCATTCGATTTAGATTGCGATCCAGATCCAAGATCTTCCCCAAACTTATCCGAAAATCCTTGATCGGACCGAATCTTCAGATTTATATCAAAAAGGATCGTGATCCTACCCATACCTGCAATAAATATTGAAACATAGTCTTTTTGATTGATTTTAATTCAACAAGAAAAAAGGAAGACATTTTTTTCTCTCTCTATAAAACAAGTTACGTATAAAATATTCTATTAATTATGGAATTAATGATTTTTCTAATAAGACTTTAAACTGTCATCTTGGGGATGTATTTAATGGAATATTTATTCTCTCTCTGTGTGCGCTTCATTAATCAACATAATATAAAATATGATTATAATTTTGATGTTGTTCTTCTCCTCTTTTTTATTCAATTATTCATTTCTCTCTTATAAGATTATATAGTCGTTAAAGAAAAAAAAAAAAAAAACTCGTTCAGGGTATAGCCAGTTAATCAGGCTAAACCGTCAACGAGAATTCTATAAATTCCTTTTTTTTTTAAATAAGTAATAATCGTTTGGTTAAAATTAAAACTCATTTTAGCTAAATATTAAATTAAATAGCTCGCAGTGAAGTTTTTAAAAATTTATTAAATGTATGTTAATAGCGATAATTAAAATTAATTGAATAAAAAAAATGTCAGATATTAAATGATCTATTAATTAGTTTTTTTTTTTTGTCTACTTGACTGGAAAACTTAATTGGGGCAGATGTTTTTTCACTAAAGACAATGACGTTAATGTTTCAAACTCGTTCACATTTACCTCGATAGAGAGATAACAGAAACTGATTAGAAAAAGTGTATTCCGTTACGAGGAAAAAAAGAGGATCGTTGCCTGCCTCCCCAGATGCGCGTTACTCAATACCATCACTACTATACCATCAGCAGATTGACGTCCAATAACCTATCGAGACAGTGTGACAATGAAATCAATTCGCCAACAATTATCGGAGAATTCTCCGTACTGAAGTTTTAAAAGGATTTTGAAAAAGAATCGCTTTTCCGATCCGTAAATCCAGATCTACCATCCGGAAATCCGGAAATCCTTTATCAAATTATAATAATTAAAATCTAGTTCTTAGCCCGAATTTGTACATTTTTAGGCGTTTGAAAAGGATTAGAGATCCGATCCTAGGTCTAGAGAGCAAAAATTCGATCTTTAAATCCACCCCCTTTCGATTTGGATCGCGATCCAGATCCAGATCCTCCCAAAAAAAAAAAGAATTTCGTTCCAGATCCGAAAATCCTGCGATTTTCGATCCTAAAATCCACCCCCTTTCGATTTGGATCGCGATCAGATCCAAGATCCTCACCAAAAAAAAGAATTTCGTTCCAGATCCGAAAATCCTGTGAGGATCTTCGATCCTAAAATCCACCCCATTTCGATTTGGATCGTGATCCAGATCCAAGATCCTCACCAAAAAAAAAATAATTTCGTTCCAGATTCAAAAATCCTGGTTCGGATTGAATCTTCGGTTTGAAAAGAATCGCGACGGTGCCCATCTATATTTAAACTGTTAGTTTCTTAAGGAATTACTCGAATTTTAAATTTATTCTATTAATTCAATTTAATCAAGTATTTGAATATTTTGATCAATGGACAAATTTATAAATATTTTGTTCAAGAATAAAGTATTAATTTTCAGTGAAATTTAATTTGAATACGATACTACATTTGAATAAAATATATTAACCAAAAATTATATTCTGATAACAGATTTAGTCCGTTTAGAGAAAAAAAAATTACATTTCATTATTGAAAAATATTGGCTATTCGAAAACCAACATAATTTTGAAATGAATTCTCCAACAGAAAGTGATGTTTCAAAAATAAGTTTATTATTGGATCAGAGCAAAAGTCAGTGCAGATTTGGAGAGTGAAAGTTATTAGGCAAACAAAAATCGGACTGCGAGTAACCCCGTTTTTTCTACAGAATCGAAGTTTCTTGGCAAGGACCGGAACAAGTGATGAAGTCTGAAGGAGCGATGTCCGAAAAATACGGTGGGTGTGATAAGACATCTCAGGCTATTTAAAATTTGAAGAGGTTTTTTTGGCATCGTATAGTCTGGTGTTGTCGTACTGAAAGACAACTCTCATGCGACGTTTTTCTTTGATTACTCAGTTTATTCGCTTCCGAAACTCGTAAAGCCTCACATACCGTAAATACACCTTTTCATTTTTAAAGCTATATATCTTGAATGACAACAAATGATTTTCGTTTTAAATGACAACTGAAGACGTCAACGATATAATATAATATGCCGATAACAAAAAAGATGGCAGCACACTAGGCGGCTTCAAACTCCATCTATCGAAACTCCACACGAACTTTTGCACTGATCCAATATTTATAGATAAGAAAAAAAAAAAAGAAAATAGTGGATAAGGCTCACGTCAGTAAAAGAACAGTTATAAACACTTAAACTAACATGTGTTTTTAGTTTTAATTTCCACAATTAAATAATCTTTCAACTAGAGTTAACGTTTGGTTACCACATTAAAATCGAATAAGAAATATGAAATGATTTTTTTTATTATAGTTTTCATCACATTTTTTATTTTTATTAACCTCACTGTGTAAAAATATAAAATTATTAAATTATTATAAAAAAAAGAGAGAGACAGAAACTCAATATATGTAAATGTTAAAAAATAAATAAAATTGATAGATAAAAAAAAAAAAAAAATAGCAAAAGAAATTATTGAATTGCATAAATCCATATAATAAAAAAAAAAAAATTGTTTTTAATATTTATAAGAATATAGAAATATTGATACATTGTTTATTGAAATATTATACGGGTTGATAAATAAATAAATTTCAGAATATAGCAAAAAATCTGGTGTGACTGGTCGCACACCACACAACTTTCTCTTACCTTCCGAGTAATCAAAAGTTGTGTTCTGTTCTTGTCCCACCAGACCTAACTTAAATATAAAATTTCAACATACTAGCTCAATTCCTTCATGCTTTAAATTGAACACAGACACACAGGATCTTTCGAATTGCCCGGATCTATGGATCGGACTCTAATCCTATTTAAAGAAGTACAGTAGTGTGTTAGAGCAGACTCAGAAGTGAGTTTTATTGGCGTAGGTCGAGGGTCCGGTGGCCTGGTGTAATGGACAGCACACCGATACCCCGGATAGGCTGGAGATCCTGGGTTTGATTCCCGAGGACCATTTGGCCTCGTCAATAAAAACACACACTTGTTAAATATATCTATGACTCAGTTAAAGTCCGATTCGAGGTATTTTGAATACTAATATCTTCAAATATTTATTTATTTAATACAGATAAGAATGTTCTGGGACATTGTCCCATGGAACATATGTACATAAAATTTTTTTTTTTTCACATTGTACACATAAATTATTACAGCTTTTGTAAAAATGTAAATAGACGATTCTTGAAGACTGCGAGGGTGCGGGACTCTAATAACCGGAGGAAGAGAGTTCCACAGATGACAGGAAAGGACCTTACATTCATGTCCGTATTGTGACGTGGAACATATAGGCCTAAGTAGTTGTTATTCAGTCTGGTTTCCCTTCCTCGGACAGTAGATTGGAATACAAATATTGAGCTCAGATATGATGGACACCCCACAATCAAGATT
Organism: Euborellia annulipes; assembly: GCA_023213315.1. Taxonomy (NCBI): domain Eukaryota; kingdom Metazoa; phylum Arthropoda; class Insecta; order Dermaptera; family Anisolabididae; genus Euborellia; species Euborellia annulipes. The sequence goes on from JAKCPI010022957.1 coordinate 124,240, forward strand.
TTAAAGATTTGTCAGCCGAGGAAATATTTCCGACGATTGGCAACTGTGAGCCGTAGATGCGGGCTGATGCGGACGACCAAACGCAGACCCTTCACAAATCGCACACAAGTTTAAAGTCCTCTGGAGTTTCATATTTAATTCCGATGTTAGGTCATTGTAGACAACACCAGATGAGGAAATATCAATGTTTTTATCAAACGTTCCCTAAGGGATTGATTCAGGATGCTTTGATTTAGCTTTAACTGATAGAGCGTTCTATTTATTTTACTTAAAATGTACATTGTGTTGTCATACCAGCTAAGAATGTTGCTGATTCCAACACCCAGGATTGTGACAGAATATATAGATCTCGAAAAATTTTTAAAGAATTTCGACCATCTCTGAATATAATACTGAATTTAATAAGATTTCAATTTTTCTTTATCTCGTAAAAAAAAAAATTCGATTTATGATCAATGGAATTACTCAAGGCTCTATTTTAGCTCCAAAAACCCATAAATTTTTTAAAATCGAATTTCCACTATGATCCTATAATATTTTATCAAAATGGGATTAAAAAAAGAGGTGGGGGGGACATGAAATAGCAATTATAAAATGTCATTCTAAAATTTAAATTTAACATTTAATAAATAAAGATTATATACACTGTTTTTCTAACAATTTATTAGAAAACAAACCAAACAAAAAAAAATAGTCTCACTTTTTGTTTTTTAACTAATCGATTGTGCGTAATTTTATTATATATATAGAAGTTTTGTGTTATAATAAAATGAATCATTTGATTTAAATGGGATTTGAGTGGGTGAATTATGATGTCCACAAAATTGCTATAACTGGAAGCCGTATGCATGATAATAGATAGGACAGTTATAATCCTCATTGTTAAATCAATTGCGTTTTTTTCGCTTTGCATTTTTGAATTATTAATTAATTAATTATAAAAAATAAATCGATTGATAATAAATTCTCTGGTTAAGCTTCTTCTATAATTTTTCTTTTTATATTATTACATTAATTAAACCACCATTTTTTTGGTCCTTAAAGCCGGATCCGGCTCTGGAAGTATCAGATTGATTAATAATTTTAAATAAAAAAAAAAAATTTAAATAGAAAAGAAAATCGATTTAAAATAAAATAAAATATAAAAAACGATAGGAAAAAGCAAATAAAAGTTTGACAGACAGACAGAGAGCGAAAGAGAGTTTTGAATTATATAGCCCCCCCCCCTCCCTCCTCCAGTCCCCTCCAGCCCCGTATAAGATTCGATTGGATGAATATCGGTGAAAGGTTTGAAAAATTCTATTTCTATAAAGATATTTGATTTGATCTCCCGTTGGACGTTTTGATTTGTCTTTCTGGAGGGGATCATGCCCTCCCTGAGATGGAAAGAACCAGAGAAAAGAGACCCTATTCACCCGGAAAAGTTGTCTACTCTTGAGATGAGAGGGAAAAAAAAGAGATGGGAATCTTAGATATACAACACACATCGAATCGGTGTGGTAATGAGAAGAGTTCTCCTTGCAACAACACAATGTGTATTTTAAATAACGATCAAGAAAAAGAAAGAGGAGGGTTTAAATTAAGGAAGGGGATGTAACGGAGAGAGAAGATCTATTGTTCAATGAGTAAATACTCTTTTCCTAAATGAAAAATAAAAACACAGCTCCTTTTTTTATTGACCCTCTGCCTACCGATCCTCAGCATAGAAATGGACAGATGATGGCAGTGCCTTGATTTGCCGTTAACCTTCAGGATTGAACACGTCAAATTAATAAAAATAAATTTGTATATTATTAATAAAATAAGCAGATGCCAGAGAAGTCTCAATCTGGATCAAGGAAACCGCAGATCTGATCTGAACATATCAACCTCAACTGGGGAGAACTAGCTCCTCCTATCCACCACAAATGGAACATACGACCTCAGATTGTGTCTGGGAACTCTAATATTAAGGCCCCGGATATGTTAGCTCTTCCATGGAGAGGGCTATGGTAAAATCTACCATCGTTTAATGTCCTTCTGGCTTCTAGAGAGTCCAGCCTCAAATGTTTTATACCTCTAGATAGGCCATAGACCTTGGGATTAGGAATTTATAGGAGAGGTTTACGATCGTTATCAATATCGTTTTTGGTTTAATCCCTTTTTGGTCCAGAAGTGAATTTCTGATCATGAGATCAGACAATCTATGAAGAACTGTTTTTCTAATTATGAATTTTAGAAAAGTTAAGGTTATGTAAATATTAAATTCAAAATGGCTTCTATAGAACTGTTAAATTAGGCGCGACGGAAATTGGTGACTTAACTTGACTCGAGCAGTCGACCCGAATGCATGATGGAGCCTTGGCACATCTGAGGCAAGCCCACTCTACGTCTAGGGGACTTACTCTTCACTTCGTATCCACTGTTCATGTCCTTCTGCTAAACGAGATGGACCAATTGCTTCTTACTTATTCACTTCCGACTTTTGCCTTAAATATTGCCTTCTGATCCCGGTTCTGATTTTGTACCACGTTTGCCCTGATTAATCTACTTTTGCTGACCCTTGCTTTTCTTAATAATTCCTGATTTCTGTTTTGCAACCGGACCGACGCCCTTCTCTACATCACCTTGTTCACATCTAAACTTTTCGATCTCATTTCTCAGTGATTTATTTTCACCCGTCCCATTAAACATCGTGGTAAATTGCGCTGGGATTAATATTCATTGTATTTATTTAATCGCGAAATAACGAACTCTTTGTATATATAATTTTTTATCATCCTCAAGAAGGCAATAAATAGTTCTCTTTTAATTCCATAACATTGGAATCGGTAATGTGAAGTTATTTAATTTTTCCACAATACAGTCCACTAATACCTCCCTTTTCCCTATTCCATCTATAATTCCTAACTCCAAAAGAACTCAAATGAGCAACAAAACTTTAACTACAATATTACCAATATTGGGAAAAAAATGTACACCTAAAATATCGATAATAAATTGACCAATTTTTATACTCTGATAACGATCTTTTTTTTTCTAAAGATGCTTTCTTTTTTTCTCTCTCTCTCTCTTTCTCGTCTTTATCTTGATTTAAAGAAACCAGGACTGCTTTTTTGGTCAAAAAATATATTTTATTTGAGTTCTAAGAAATAAAAAAAAAAAAAGAAAATCTCTATGCCGCCAACCAAAAGAGAGTTTAAATAAATTCAGGGAGGAAGGGAAAAAAAAACTTGATCTTTATCCAGCAGAGAGAAAAAAGGGGTTTTAAAAAGAATTTTTCTAAAAAGAGATTTCACACCTTCTAATTCATAATTACACGATGTGGGTTCTTAAAGAAACTTGGACTTGGCATCAAGTAAATCCCTAAAGTTTATTTAAAAAAAAATAAAAAAATTTCTTCCAAGAATATAGTAATAGTATATTAGAAAAAGGTGTTAAGAGAACATGTTTTAGAAGAACATTTTTATTTTATATCTTAATCAATAATTATTCTTCGAATTATTAAATATAAAATGGTATCTATTTCAAAGGGTTAGGAATCAATTTCAAAATAATCAATAAATATTTATTGCAATTACTCTAGATTCCTAGTTTATCCCAAATTTTTTAAATGGTTTTTAAACCCGTGATCGATATAATTTACAGGCTAAAATATATTTTATTCAAATACTATTATATCAAAAGGAAAAAAAAATTTCAATTATAGGAGGATGAAGTAACTCCAAGTTCTCTTATTCCTGTTCGAAATTTCAACAAGATTGATCCCATCCCAAATTAAATGCTGGATTAAATTTTTATAGTATAAATATCAATCGGTATATAGAAAAATTAGATAATTTTGTGTTCATGAATCCCTGAACCTCTGGAAGGTAACTTAACAGGAGAGTGAAGAGGGTGTATGTAGCATTTCGTAAAGTCCTGAACTTCCGGAATCGAAACTTAAGGATACAGGTTTCGAAAAGCTCTGAACTTCTGGAAGCGAAACTTAAGGATGCACCATTTCATAAAATATTCAATTGCTGGGAGCGAAACTTAAAAATGCAGCGTTTCGTAGAGTTCTGAATTTCTGAAAGTAAACTTTGAGGATGCAGTGTTCCGTAAAGTCCTGAACTTCTGGAAGCGAACCTTGAGGATGCAGTGTTCCGTAAAGTCCTGAACTTCTGGAAGCGAAACTTAAGGATGCAGCGTTTCGTAAAGCTCTGAACTTCTGGAAGCGAAACATTGAGGAATGCAGTGTTCCGTAAAGTCCTGAACTTCTGGAAGCGAAACTTAAGGATGCAGCGTTTCGTAAAGCTCTGAATTTCTGGAAGCGAACTTTGAGGATGCAGCATTCCGTAAAATTCTGAACTTCTGGAAGCGAACCTCGAGGATGCACGTTCAGTAAAGTTCTGAACTTCTGGAATCGAAACTTAAGGATGCACAGTTTCGTAAAGTTCTGAACTTCTGGAACCGGATATGCACCAAACCTTGAATAAATAAAACATGTTATACCGTACTTAAATAAATTTCACTTCAAATTTCATTGAAAATTCATTAATTAATTATTAGTCTCATGAGAGAATTGAAAATTATTAATCATATTTTTGTTTTTTATATGAATTTATAAGAAATTATCGAATTGTTGGAAAGAAACCAAGTAGAGGTTATAAAAAAGAAAAAAAAAACATTTATTTAAATGCTGATATATAATATAATACTACATTGAAAGCAGTTGGTGCCTTTAGCGATTTAGTACTAAATAAAAATAATAGGCTTTTCTTGGCAAGTTGTATTATACTTAGCAACTCCCTTTCTAGGGCGAGAGACAAAGGGCAAGATGATATCCCGGTTATCTTGGTTCTGAATGGCCTCCAGTTGTCACAAAGTTGGATGCCATGCTGTCATAAAACACATCTCTCTCTCTCTCTCTCTCTCACTCAACGCCTCCCCTAAAACGATAGAGAGTATAAAAATCCAAGATGGAAGAGGGTATATATTGTATAATATATGCACAAGCCTTGCATTTTAAGAAATTGAATTTCTTACATGAATATCATATTTCTATTTCGATACTAAATTTCTTTGTATTAAAATAATTTTATAATTTATGATATATAAATCTCAAATGTGTGAATTTGATTTCGGTGGTAATTGTTTAATTGAGGTATAACATAAAAATCAAATGAAAAGAGCTTTAAGGTTGAAATATGTAATACGAAGCTTTTGAATAAAATTGCCCAAAAAGAATACCTTTTCAAGTTAAAATTGGGACTAAACAAAATCAAATTGAAACTAAACAAAGTCAAATTGGGACTAAACAAAGTCAAATTGGGACTAAACAAAGTCAAATTGGGACTAAACAAAGTCAAATTGGGACTAAACAAAGTCAAATTGGGACTAAACAAAGTCAAATTGGGACTAAACAAAGTCAAATTGGGACTAAACAAAGTCAATTGGGTTGGTCTAAACAAAATCAATTTGGGACTAAACAAAATCAATTTTGGATAAATAAAATAATTTGGAAAAAAAAAATCAAATTGGGACGAAACGAAAGTCAAATTCTCATTTAGGGCACAAAGACCTTGGATGCCATCTCTGAAATTGCAGGCTACATCTTGATATTTATATATTCCTCAAATTCAATATTTATAAATATAAATATAATTGACAATATTTTTGACATCTGCATATATGGTTGATTTTCATTGATCTTTTAACAATAAATACTTTATAAATGTTATTATATATTATGTATCTTTTATAAAAGCATAAAAATATATAAATATAGGACAGATATAGGCTAATAATATATCGGCTGTTAGACTAGCCTGCCATCTATTGCAAGAATGCTGAACTAATTCGACAGTTGGTTTTTAAATAAATCATCTAAGCTTATTTTTAAAATTTCTTAATTAATATGTGATTAATAATAACAATAAATTCATTTTTAAATTTAAAAAAAATTAAAGATTATTGGGACAGATTGTTTTTTTTGTATTTGCTTGATAACAAAAAAATTAATTACGATAATTTTTTAATAAGTCATTAAACAAATTATAGCTCGATGTCCCAATAATCCCTTATGAATTTAATTCATTTAAAAAAAAACCGCATTGATAATAGTCTAGTTTTTTTTTTTAAATACGTTTCGACGCTTCTCATACACCCCCATAAAACAATGATATATTTATATGCATATTATTATCATCAGATTTTTTGAGTATAAATTCTTAATCAAGCTTGACAAAAACCAAAAAAAAAAAAAAGAATTATGATTTCAAATTTATTTTGAGTATAATTAAGTTTTAACAAAAAAAAAAAAAAAATCAACTCTATTAATCTAAGTAGAAAAAACGAGGATAGATAAATTTTATTTCATGGAAAAAAAAAAAAGAAGGAATTGACCTTTGTGTTGTTGTTGTTGTTGTTTTCTCTTCCAATGAAAATGATATTACGATTATTTGACTAAACAATAGCTGGGTGCTGCTTCTACTTCCCTTGATGATGGAGATGGCTCTGGGGGCATTAACGTGGAAAATCGGACTGGAGCAGCAGCAGCAGCCACTCCCTCTTCCTCCCAGGGAAAACAGGGAAAGCAAAGCAAAAGCTAACCATTTGTCTCTCTCTCTCTCTCTTTCTAACACACACACACACGCACGGTACCTACGTCCTGCAGCAAACAATTGCTTAAATATCAAAATAATGACCATGTGCTCACAAATCAAATATCCTGTCAGTTCGCGCTTCCCTCCAGGGGATGAGGGAATTTCCGATACAAAAAAACAAAAAAAAACATCTTTTATATATTTTGTTATTTCAAGCAAATAATATAGAAAAATTGATATTCTTGCCGTATTAATAGTAGGAGTAAAAATAAAATCTGACCTGACCTGTGTTTATAGATATTTTTGTTTTTTAATAAATGCAACATTTGTTTTATACATTTATTGAAATAAGGAAAGCAGAAAAACAAAAAAAGTCTTTGGACCCTTCGGCATTTGATATCTAAAGGCGTTTTTATTTTGATCCCTACCCTTCCTTACTTCAAACATCAATAGAAACCAAGGGCGGATCCAGAGGGGGATGAATTAATCTGGTGTGACTGGTCGCACAGCACACAATTTTTTTCTTAATTTCGGTAATTTAAAGGCGCATTCTGTACTTGTTTGCCAGAATATAAATACAAATAACGAAACTTTTAGTTTAGTCCAGTAAATTAACAATTAAAATACACAAAATAGTAGATTTATTCCTGGACTGTAGAAGGTGTTAATTCAATGAAAACAAAACAATTTTTCAAAAATTATTTTGATTTATTTTTCAGAGTATTATGGCTTGGCTGACAAGCATGCACAATTAGACTTGTTTTGGCAACAACACTGCCATCTTCAGAGCCATTTAGTCAAGAGTTCATGGCTCTGAAGATGGCAGTGTTGTTGCCAAAACAAGTCTAATTGCGCATGCTTGTCAGCCAAGCCATAATACTCTGAAAAATAAATCAAAATAATTTTTGAAAAATTGTTTTGTCTTCATTGAATTAACACCTTCTACAGTCCAAGAATAAATCTACTATTTTGTGTATTTTAATTATAATTATAAATCAAATTTTTAAGTATTAATTTTTAAAATTTTCGATTTTTAATGGATTTTTTTAGGCTAAGATTTTTTCCCAAATCGATTATTTGATTTTGATTTTAAAATCGACGAATTGAAAATCGATTCAGCTTCAGAATCTACCAACCCTAATATAATAGAAACTTTTCTTCGAATATTTTTATATTTAATAAATACTTCTATTTTTCTATGAATTTGAATTTGGCGAATTTGGTGAATTCGGTGTTTGTCCTATAAATTCGGTGATTCGGTGAATTGTATGTCCTATAAATTCGGTGAATTGTTTGTTCTATCAATTCGGTGAATTGTACTTCTGATAAATTCGGTGATTCGGTGAATTCGGTGTTTGTCCGATAAATTCGATAATTTGTTCTATAAATTGTATAATTGTTTGCCTGATAAATTCGGTGAATTGTATGTCCTATAAATTTGGTGAATTGTTTATAACGTAAGTGGCTACTCAAGTCAAAAGCGATCTAAGCTAATCTTCTTGTTATAAAAAGAAATATAAAAACTAAAAATTTCTGAGAAAAATAAAGAGATAAGAATATAAAGGAAATATAAATAAAATCGTACTATGTAGCTCCGAAGTTGATAACTCTACTAACGACGGTAGCACTTCAAAGTTCAATTAATGTTGTTTGTTCAGGAAAATCGGTTAACAGAGGTGTATTTTTTAAAATAATATATTTTTCCTCTTATTTAAATTTTTTTCTCTTGCATAATTACCCCATAACTTTAAATTTTTAAAAGAGGTCATTTTGTGTATGTGTAAGGGATATAATACGTATTTAATAATGAACAAGCTTTCTTTCGTTGGGGAAATGCCTTTTTGAATCGATTAAAATGAAAAATGTCTCTCTCTTTTTGAATTTTTTACTCGCTTTATTATTATTATTTTACGTCGTTATAAAGAAAAAAAAAAAATTATAAATTAAAAATGATATTAAAGTCACCTCTATTAAAATGAGAAGGTATGTCGCAAAATATTTCAAGAATTGGCACACTGCGAAATTTGCATCTCTTTATTCATAATCATCCCATATTATATTCAAGTGGAATAAACTATTTAGTTTTTGCATTGATTAGAGTAGTCTTTGAAGTGGTTTTGAGGATTCCATTTTGACATACAATCAAAAAAGAAAATAAATAATAAACTTCTCTATTCTGGGGTTCGAACCTGGATCACCCAAATTTGCATTTAGGTATGCTAGCCAATAGAGTTGCTTGATTCTCTAAACATGTTCTAAGATCCACCCCGAATCTCTGTTAGCCTGCATGAGTGGTGAGAAATCAGGGTCGTCCGGGAGTTATAATGACATCTTCTTTCGTGATCATATAGGCCCTATGCAGGTCGAAAAACTAAATAACAAAATAGTTGATGGGGTGAAAAGATGTTGGGGTAGAAGTGCTGATGAAGAATAAAACAAGAAGATAGACGAATAGTTATGGATGATTAGTCTAGAACAGCACGAGATCAAACTGATACCATGAGGGTTCCTCAACTTGGTCCTCTTGGACTTGATATCAAAGGGATCATCGGTGATATGAGGAAGGGAAGATAATTTAAGTTCTGGTAAATGACGTTGTGTCCATCTATTCTATATAATTGATAGCTTAAGTATTTTTGCCTTGGGCCTGAATATGGTCTAAATACCTCTTTTTTTTCAGGGTTCACTGAAGTTTTTTTTTATATATAATAAATTTCGTAGATAAATCTTTATCAAATATAAATTAGGTAGAATTCTGGGAATATGAGTTTGAGTCGGAAGGAATGAAATCAGGTTTTAGTCGGACCACCGTTACACTTGATTCTAGGTCTTTATTCTAGTGTAAAGATGGTCTGACTTGATCCTAAGCCTTTAATCTAGTGTGATTTGATTTTATTCTAGACTTTATTCTAAAGCCGGCTATTCACGATCGCTCCAAATGGATGTCATCATCCAATGGACGTCATCCATTTGGATTATATCCAAAAAAATTACCCCCATTCACGGTCACTCCACGTCCAGTACGTGTTTCATCGAGTGTGTGTGCTTTTCTTATAACCTATTTTGCATTAATATGGATACAGATTTACTTTTACCACGTTTTTAACGATCAAATGGCGCGAGGGCTTGGTGTCGCTCCACGTGAGTTTCCCTATTCACGATCAGTTGGAGTGATGGCTTGACGAAACTGGATTTTGGACTGATTGGCTTACAAACTCATCCTATCACTCCACGTAATCCATTTGTTTTTCCCCACTCACGGTCAGTTTTTGGAGTGACATCGCTCCATTTGGATGGATGGAGCGATTGTGGATGGCCGACTTAAAGTATAGGTGGTTCGATTTTATTCTATGCCTTTATTCTAGTGTAAAGATGGTCTGACTTGATCCTAGGCCTTTATTCTAGATGTGCTTTGATTTTATTCTGGACTTTATTCTAATGTAAAGGTAGTTCCACGACAATTTGTGAAGTGACTGTTGTATTCCAACAATAGGTGAGGGAGCGGGCAGCCAGAAAGTAAGCCCCGAAATGAAACTCAAGAATAGTGGAGACAGTTTCACCTATAATTAAATCGTCATCCTCAGGCTATTTTCATTTGAGTGCATACTCTCGAAAATGGACTGAGGATGGCGATATTTAATTATAGGAACTGTTTCCACTTGAGTTCATTTCGTAGAGGCTTACTTCCTGGCTGCCCGCTCCCTCACCTAAGGTAGTTCCACTTGATTCTAGGCCTTTATTCTAGTGTAAAGATGGTCTTGACTTGATCCTAGGCCTTTATTCTAGATTTGTTCGATTTTAATCTATGCTTTATTCTAATGTAAAGGTAGTTCCACTTTATTCTAGGGCTTTATTCTAGTGTAAAGGTGGTCCGACGTAATCCAGACCTTCATTCTAGTTTAAAGGTGGTCCGACTTGAATCTGATTTCATTCCTCCCGACTTCAATCTTTTTCTAATAATTGATCGACCACATAGTGTCTCTTTTTTGAGCCATAACACTACAATAACGAGACTATCACTAGTTGAAACATCTGGAAGTTTTGAATTTCTATTTAAATTGATTTCACATATTTTTGATGACGTCAACAAGGCCTTTTTTTAAATTAACTGTCAGAACAAACAGTCATCTCATTTTTTTTTTTGCTCTAATATTTCTAAGATGGTGTCAGCAAAGGTGTACGAAGGCCGTCGTCATCTTGTCGTTACCGATTATAATGAGCAAGGTTCTCTCTCTCTCTCTTTGTCAGTTGTTAGTTGTGTGGACAGAAAGTGAGAGAGGAGTCGATCCCGTGGAGATCCCCAGGGAACTACTCTCTCTCTCTCTCTCCATTTACCATCGATGTCGTTCTACAATTTCCTCTTTAGCTAATTTAACTTGTATTCAATCAATGTGAATGCAAACTCTGCAATTTACATACCCAACACATACAAATGCACCGGATGGAGATTCTTTGCAATGTTTGTCACCTAACCTCTTCACTTGGATAGAGATTGATCTTTTTTTTCTCTCTGTCCTTTTCTCTCTTTCTCATGCATCGTTTTTCCATTAACTTCTTTCTTTCTTTTTTTAAATAAATTTTATACAACTACAAAATCCGTTAATAGCAAAAAATAGAACGTGCATGTTTTTAGATTAAAATTAGTGTTCTAACATATCCTAGCTTTTAAGGTTTTCTTCTTTTTTTTTTTAAGTGAAACTTTTATTACATCGCCTCAAATTTTTTTCGCCCATCTATTAGCATGTGGCTTACCAGCCGTAAAGTCTCCATCGACTCCTACTAGGTTTCTTCGTATAGACTCCGAAACTAGGGGACCGATTTTCATGGAGTTTTTTTTTAATGGGTAGAAAATTTTTGATTATTGTACATTCAGCCATTTGTCTGTATAAAAGGTGTTGTTTGATGGAACTCAGGAACCTTTTCCCGCAATATTTTAAAGGAGATTATGATCATTTAAAGTCTAAAACTTTGTATAAATGATTTCAGACAACGTTTCGTCCACTTATAGGACCTCTTCAGTGGTTTGAATCATCTTTTAGAACCATTTTAAATTGCATCAAAAAATATACCGATATTTCATTGTCTATCTTGATTGTTGCATTCATATCACCGAATAAAAATTATTTGAATTTATATCAATATCGTTAATTAGTCATGTGACAAATTGAGTTCCGTTTAGTGTACTTTTGGGAATGGCCGGAAATTGTGGATCCTAATCCTAAAATTAGAATTCTAAACTAAATTAAGATAGAAATTGGAATCTATATTATTATAGACTTGAAGGTAGCTATTATCTAAATGACTATCTTTATTTGTTCCCTCTCTCGTTTAATTTTGAGAACCACAAAACAGATTCCCCTGTTTTAAACTCACCACAATTGAATGAGTGAGTGTTTTGGCTATAAATAATATTTAATAGTTAACTGGAGAATAAACTCTTGTGTGAATTTAGAAAATAAATTTATGATGTGTTTTGTTTAATGACGGTATTTTGGCACATACTCAAAAGCAGCAGCCATCTTTGTTAAATATAACCTTAACATAATAAAATAATAAATAAAATATATGGACATAATTTTTTTTTTTTTTTTTTAATTTTTTTAAAGGAAAATTTGATTTATTATTCCTTTTCTTTTGTAAAATTCACTTTTAACGGAACGTTCAATTGATTGGTTTGTAAATTGATATTGATCTGAATGAAAGTTGATAACTTAATTTATCAAAGAAAAGAAAAATATTTGATTTATTACATCGTTTCTCATATTACTTAAAGTCTTATTTTAATGACAAAATCTTTTTATTATAATGAATTTAAATTATCGATTAGTTATTTCAATTTCTGTCATTATTTAATTGAAAATAATAAAAAAACCTACAATACAAAGTACAAAAATAAAAACAACATAAAGGCTGTAACTCACTTGTTGCATTTGACCGTTACGTATGTTACTGATACCGGAGAGTTCAATGCAAATCTGTTTTGTCCATTCACACAATGACTGTATCATTTCTTGGACACGAAAAACCGCCAAGTGGCCGTTCAGCAAAGCAGTGTATCTATCAACATTATATATTGTGATACGGAATGGTGGATTTTGCTAAGCTTTGGTGAAACGCAAAGACAAAATGGAAGAAATGAATAGTGAAACTTTAAGGATCTAATATGCCCTAGGAGAGAATCTAGAAATGGTTTATTCCCATCTTTCAGAATTTTGGTGTCTTTAAGTGGCAAAGATTATAGCATTATTACTCCGCGGTGGTGCGACCCGAAATGATTATGCTAGCGAGACCTGGCTGATAAAGAAAGTTGAATGTGGCAGAAATGAGAATGGTGAGATGGGCATTGGGCAAACAAGAAAAGACAGGATAAGAAATGAAAAGAACCGAGGAATGGCAGGAGTGGTATAGGGCAAAGTAGGGCGGGATGGTTTGGTCATGTGATCGAGCAGGGAAGGGGATTATATAAGGAAAAGCATTTTAGAATCTGAAGCTGGTAGGTCCGAAATCAAGAGAAGGGCCCAAAAGAAGATGGATGGACTGTATAATCGGGGACTGTAAGGAGAAGAAGGACGCGCAGGGCCAGACATTATGGAGACTGAAAATAATTCGATTTGAACTCTTTACTAGGCCCAGCTTATCCGACAAGCCATGTTACCTCTAATACGAACCTTAAAACTCAATCTATATTGAGATCGCGGAATACTGTTTTGATTAGTACACTTTAAAGCTTAACTATGATCTTTAAGAAAAATATTGTGGCAACTCTCTGCCGGTTGGATCGTTTAAGTCAAATGACTATCATACTGCATTGAATTGAAAACTACGGTATTCTCGTTTTCAAAATATATTTTCTTAATTTCAATTAATATTCAAATCCACCTCATGGCAAAAAATTATCCAACTCTATTTGAGATGCTTCCTCCGAAAGAATGAAATGGGAACCCACCTCAGTATTATTTGCATTCAGAGTAATCACGTGCCAGATTGAAAAAAGAGAGAAAGACCATTCAAAAATTTACGAAAAAAGTATTTTAAACCAATATTCTATGATCAGATTTCATCTTTTATAATTTAAGCTCCGAAGATTCTTAGTCCGGTCGGTTGTTGATATATTTGTTACCAATTTAACACTGGATCAAACTAATCGGATTAAAATGATTTAATCAGATTAATTTGAGAAGGAGCTGGGGGATGATAAAGGTTGGGTTCACCTAGAGGCAGCAAAGGACTTGTAAATAAAATATTTCAAATTAAAAATGATTAACGAAACAGCGCAAGAAGTTATTGGGAAGTTCTAGGTCGGAAATTGTTGCAGATGGAGGCGCATAATATTAATAAAATAATATAAAGCGCTAGCCACTGACTTCCGTTATGTTCTTGTTTACCACTCTCTCTCGCTGATTGGCCAGAAACAGAGTAAGTTCAGTCCTTGAGGGAAATTTAAAATTTTGCAATTTCTCGCGAGAACAAGTAGAAACTATATTTGATTTTCAGGATTTATAGAGAATCAAGTCGACTAGGCCAAAGTCATGGCTTTAGGTTCGTAATTTGAAACATCATCAAGTTTGAAAAATATTTCAAATTATGAACCAAAACCAATGACTACAGTCTCAATAAATCCAGAAAATTAAATATAGTTTATTATGCACCTTCATCTTGCAACAATTTCATGCATAGTAAACCACCAATTCGATTATGTTGTTAAAAAATTTTTAATTCTCGTTGTTTTAAGGTGTGTTAAAATTGCTTTTGATAAATTGGAATTACATATGCATATCTTCTAAAAAAAATCTTTTTTCTTTCTCCCCTCATTCTCCCTTTCAATCTTTCCAATCTTTGTAATTAGCTAGTCATGTTTTGGTTCAGAACCACGCCTATAAATGTGGGAGAACGAAATTCCCCCTCCTAAAAGGTGGAATAATAACATAATCTGATGATTTATTATTTCGAAATTTATGTATTAAGATTAAAAAAGAATGAATTTATTACCATTTTATTTTCCTCATTAAAAATTTTAGGTGAATAAGGGTGCTTGGATTATGAATCGTGGAACTCATGGAATCTTGCAAGTCGATGATTTAATAGTATCAGTATATGATAGTCTAAGAAATCGAAACTCTAGTGGAGCCCGGAAAATATGAGTCATATAAACACTTCGATCAATAAGTCCCGGCAGTAACTACTAACAATTGTTTACCAAAATTCTTTATTCATCAACATAATCTCCTTCAAGAACAATACATTCATTCAAACCCTTTCTATACCACTGTCTGAAACCAACAGTTCTGAAAAATATACTATACCAGGTACAGTGAGCGCCACAATTAAGTCCCCACCTGATAGCTTTAGTCTTAAGTATATGGTATAGTAAATGGTATATGGTGAAATAATTTTAAATTTGAAAAGGTAAAATAAATTCATCTGTACCAGATTTTACGTTTTACCATTTCGGTCATTAAAATTATTTCACTATACCCCATTTACTATACCATATACTTAAGGCTAAAGCTATCAGTTGTGGACTTAATTGTGGCGCTCACTGTACATACTGTGCAGAGCGATGTAATTCTGTTTTCAAAATAGGCTTTAGTTTTCCATTGGGGTATGCCAACAGCCAATAGTCACTAGGGCTAAATATGGAGAATACTCGAGGGTAAGGAAGCAATCCCTAGTTCAACTTAAGATGCAATTTGGCCACCTTTTTTTTCATTGTTTTGGAAATAAAAGCAAAAGTAGCGCCACTAAATCCAATATAACTCAATGAAACATTGTTGGAATCATTAAAGGTAGCTACTAACACAGAATCGTATGTATTTGTTATTAGAAGCTCTTAGTTAATCCTGAAACCTATCGGTTGATGTGATAATCATCCAATTAATCCTCAACATATTCTCCAACGGAATATTTAATTTGAATGTTTGTTTCTAGAAAACGAGATATTAAAATCTTCTCTTTTTCGAAAATAAGTTTATTTCCCAAGGAAACTAGAGATTTACGATTAATTGATGCATCTTGTCGATTCATGATATTGAATCTGAACGCAGGTATATCGACAACTAATCGTGTTCAAAGATATTAGTGGGTGAAACCATGGGTTTCAAGAAGAGAAAAAAAAGTTGAGATATTAATAAAAGAACTTCCACAAAAAACAGTAATTTTTCCACAACAAAAAGGAATTCGTTTGTTTACATTTAGAGGAGACAATGGCTAAGCTGAGGATTACGGAGTCCGAAGTCTCAACTCGGCTCGGGTTCGAATCCAGCTTGCCGCAAATAATTCAAACATCCTGCCAAAGTCTCCTCTTAGGGTAGGAAAGGGGGATAGCCCCACCATGGTATCACAAAGTGCCTAATTGGCCTAAGTGTGTTCCCTCTCTGGGAACGGCCACTTCAACCTAACCTAACCTTGTTTACATTTTAATAGTGTAAATCCCACGGTAAGGAAGAAGTCGTGGTTTAAGGACTACAACTCTTTTAGGAGATTGATAGTCCTTATATCAAGATAAGGTTAGGACTCGTTAGCTACCCCTAATGTGTGAATGTGAAAACGGTGCAGTAGGGGAAAGATCTCCCTCGTGTTTAATAATTATTGATTCTACAAAAATATACTCAAATAATCAATTTATTTCATTTCAGTTATAGTAATAACAACACCAATAACAGTAATAAATCGATTATTGATAATTAATACATCAATGCGTACTACCTTTTATATTATTAAATAGAAATCATATATAATTAGGCTAAAAGGATCACTTTGTCAAATAGACATTAAAATTAGTAAAGGTATTAACACAATGAAATAGAAATTTCCTTATTTATTAAAAAAAAAAATCAACGAATTCACAATAAAATTGTCATATGAGAATAAATAGTACTAAAAAAAAATCAATCACTTATTAAGTTCAGAAATTCTTTAGTTAGCTACTCTACTTGGGATGTAACTCATCTCCCCGAATTTACGCCGCTAGCTACATTAATGATCAAAAATATTTTTTTTATACCTGAGTCTTATTTATCGGAAATTATGATTACTATTATCGGAAACTATTTGGTAGGTTTATAGGACTGGTCATAATACATTTGAGCAGAAAATCCATGCTATTATTTGGGTCGATGACGTTCTGGAAAACTGTGGTTGAAACATTGATCTATGCTTATGGTCTGCTCAACAATTAAGCAAAAGATGAATTAAAACCTAAAATAAACCAGGGTCCTAAATCAGAGTTATGGGAAATATTTTCTTGCATCTTCGGTAGTGTTACTCATAAAGATTGTCTTCCAACTTGTGAATAAGGTTAGGTTAGGTTAGGTTGAAGTGGCCGTTCCCAGAGAGGGGACACACTTAGGCCAATTAGGCCCTATGTGATACCACAGTGGGGCTATCTCCCTTTCCTACCCTAAGAGGAGACTTCGGCAGGACGTTTGAATTATTTGCAGCAAGCTGGATTCGAACCCGAGCAGTGTTGAGACTTGCGGACTCCGTATTCCTCAGCTTAGCCGTTAGTCATTGCCTCCTCAACTGGTAAATAAAATATAATATTCTGATTTATTGCACAACAATTTGTGTGTTTGCATCATCGGACACTGCAATAATTAATCATTCGTTATTTTTTCACCATCCGCTAATACCATCAGATATTGGCAACAAACTTTTTATCGTTTCTCCTTTCATTTGATGGATAGATAACCTTTTGAATTCATAAAAGACATAAAATATAGTTTACTGACAAATACCTGAATTAGCATATAATAAATGTTCAAAGTGGGAATAAGTTATTAAGATAGGAAGGTGGAAGACAGAGGAGGCAATGGCTAAGCTGAGGATATCGGAGTTCGAAGTCTCAACACGACTCGGGTTCGAATCCAGCTTGCCGCAAAATTCAAACATCCTGCCGAAGTCTCTTCATAGGGTAGGAAAGGGGAATAGACCCACCGTGGTATCACAAAGGGCCTAATTGGCCTAAGTGTGTTCCGTCACTGGAAACGGTCACTTCAACCTAACCTAACCTAGAAGAAAGACATATCGAATAAGGTGCGGATTAGGATTACTAGAGTTGCAACACAACTCGGGTTTAAGTTTTGTTTGTCGCCATTGTCTGCGTCTAAAGTAAGTGGCAGATAATTCCACCTCTTTGTTTGCTTCGGATATCATCTTATTCCTCATATATGAGGGGGAATACCATTATTCTCAAGGGCCAACCACCATGTTCTATCAAGACCATCATCCATAAGGTTGACATCATCATCATTCATTCATCAAATTATGATTAGAATGCAAGAGAAATTTAGAAATAATTCACGCTTATAGGTGAGGTTAAAAATTAAAGATTAAAAATTTGTGTAATTGAGAAATTTTATGGAAAGATTTATCAAATTTCACTCACACATGTGTTTTATTTCATTTTTTTTTTCATCTCATCCGCAGTAAGAAATCTCTCTTTTTTTCCCTTCTTATTACTAGTCAACCTTTTCCATGTTTTCCTTTGATTTCTCTTGAGGGAGTAATTCAGGGTAGAAACATTTCTCCATCTGGACCAATTGAGTTTTTACAATATTGAAGGCCCTGATTAAAGGCCTTAGCTCGAATGGTTAATGTTTTTTTTTTTCCAAGATTTATTAGACATCCATGGATTGACCCCTAACCTTATCATACCTGATGCATTTAGGAAACACTATCTAAGCTATATAATATATTATTGCTTTGAATCCATCTATTAGCCAAGAACATAAACACCAAATATACATTAATTTTGATAACTATAATAATCGTATATACTAATGTGAATCAAAATTAATAATTATAATTATAGAGAATACATAGTTGAAGAATTTATTACAAGAACTCATTTGTTTATTTATTGAAATTCACTTATTCATTTGATAAACGCCATTTTGAATTTAACCTTAAATATTAAAATGGCGGCTGTATGAATATCAAACGTCACAATTCAATAAAATTTTTCAAATTATTGAAAATAAAATAAATTCAATTATTTATTGATCCTTTAAAAGGATTAAATTGTATTAATTAGGAATTTGACTAGGGTTGTATCTGATAAACGCCATTTTGAATCTAACCTTAAATATTAAAATGGCGGCTGTATGAATATCAAACGTCACAATTCAATAAAATTTTTCAAATTATTGAAAATAAAATAAATTCAATTATTTATTGATCCTTTAAAAGGATTAAATTGTATTAATTAGGAATTTGACTAGGGTTGTATCTGATAAACGCCATTTTGAATCTAACCTTAAATATTAAAATGGCGGCTGTATGAATATCAAACGTCACAATTCAATAAAATCTATTAGACTGCTATGGGTTTTTCGTTTTATTTATAATCTAAAATTTCAAATTATTAAAAATAAAATAAATTCATTTATTTATTGATCCTTTAAAAGGATTAAATTGTATTAATTAGGAATTTGACTAGGGTTGTATCAGATAAACGCCATTAAGTCTTTAGAAAATTTGCTCACAAAATCTCAGCTTTTTCGTCGCAATCCCGCCCAGTTTCTTCGTCGATACATAACTGTAGACGAAATGTGGGTACACTACTAATTTAGATGGCTTAAAAAAGTTGGAGAATCGCTTGGAAAAGTGTATAGAGGTAAGATGAGATTATATTGAAAAATAAAAAAAAAATCTATCTAAAATAATTTGTTTTTGTATCTTTTTCTAAGGACTTATTGAACGATTCTCGTATCAAACGTCACAATTCAATAAAATCTATCTGACTGCTATAAGTTTTTCGTTTTATTTATAACCTAAAATTCCAAATTATTTTAAAAAAAAAAATAAATAAATTAATATTTCGATCCTTTAAAGGGATTAAATTGTTTTAATTACGAATTTGACTAGGGTTGTATCTGATAAACGCCATTTTGAATCTAACCTAAAATTTTAAAATGGCGGTCACAATTCAATAAAATTTACCTGGCTGCCATTGGTATTTTTTTTTTTTTATCAAACATAAAATTCCAACTTATTAAATGCTTGTTTAATAAAAATAAATCAACAATTTACTGATTTTTTACTAGGGTTGTATCTGATAAACGCCATTTTGAATCTAACCTAAAATATTCAAATGGCGGTCACAATTCAATAAAATTTACCTGGCCATTGGTATTTTTTTTCAAACATAAAATTCCAACTTATTAAATGCTTGATTAATAAAAATAAATCAACAATTTACTGATTTTTTACTAGGGTTGTATCTGATAAACGCCATTTTGAATCTAACCTAAAATATTCAAATGGCGGTCACAATTCAATAAAATTTACCTGGCCATTGGTATTTTTTTTTCAAACAAAATTCCAACTTATTAAATGCTTGATTAATAAAAAATCTGGTGTGACTGGCGCACAGCACACAACTTTCTCTTACCTTCGGTAATCGAAGTTGTGTACTGTGCTTGTCACACCAGATTTTTCGTGTCGAAATATATTTAGTTCCCGACAGTACGGTACATTTGAATTCAGATGTAAAATTTATAAGTATGGGAAAATATTTATATTTTGTTACCATGGCAACCATTTTTCCTATCTTTCCTATGAAACACAAGAGTAAAGTGGTCTTCAGAAGATTTCAATCGCAAAATGAGAATATACATTTGAAAGAGCATCTAAAAAATAATTGATTTTTGAATTTTAAAAAAAATCGTTGGAGCAAATTTTGAGAAAATCGAAAAAAACTGAAAAAGTACATCAGTAAAGTACTAGTACTCTTTGGCCGATTTTGATTAAAAGCTTATTTTTCCGGTCCCGGGGGTGTTTAACTTAAATATAAAATTTCAACCTCGTAGCTCAATTCCTTCATCCTTAAAATTGAACACACACCCACCCACACACACACACACACACCCACCCACAGACAGACCATGTCGCGAAAACCACTTTTTTGGATTCAGAGGACCTCAAAACGTGAAGATCCATCAAAATCTCGACATCGAATTTTTGACATGAATCCAATACTTTCTCTCTCTATATATATATTACATATATACATAGGTAAGAGAAAGTAAAATAAATCAACAACAATGAAATTAACCTTAAATATCAACTTTTTATTATTCAATCTAATTAAATCTCTAATCTATTCTTGAAAATAATTATTGGAATGTTTATAATTATGAATTTGAATAGTAATTAAAATGTAAACGATTATTTCTTTAATAAAAGAATTTGACTAGTATTCTTTGACCTTTTCAAAATGTTTATTTAATTATCTAAACCAATTACTTCATTGTTGAAATGTTTCTTTAGAAAATTAATTAATTTTTAATTAAATATTTGTATTTGTGAAGAACCAACAACTGATTGGATTGATTTATTGACCTCAATTATCATACTTTTCTTTTCTTTTCTTTTTTTTTGTGTACCACCAATAAAGTCACCGTCTGATGGCCTCGTCAAGATTATTGCCTCTTTTTTTTCTTTTTTCTTTTTTTTCTCTCTCTCTCAAGTGATTGCTTTTAATTTGAAGTTGATTGACAGCTTAGGATTGCCCAAGTCATGTTGGGAGGGATTGTGATTGACGTTAAGACAGCAACCAGCCTCACTCACTCTCTGTCTATATATGTGGGTGGTTGTGTTTGAGGCTTTAACCTTCAATCAAGAAATATTGTCCTAGGTAATAAATAAATAACCTACCTCCATAACATCATTATTATTAAGTTTTTATTTGCATTTATCATTTTTTTGTACTTGAAGAAGGTCGTAATTTAATTACCGAAATGTCAAAAAGAATTAAAATGTTAATTCTAATTTTAACTATATAATAATTTTCTAAATTAATTATTTATGATTTGCTATTGAAGAAGGTTGCGTTTGTTTTATGCACCGAAACGTTAAAAAAAGTTTTAAAATCATATTTATTCTAATTTTAACTATATTATAATTATTTTGATTTTGAAATCAATTTTCTAAATTTCTTCTAAATTACAACTGAAGAAAGTTGGGTTTTAAGCACCGAAACGTTAAAAAAGTTTTAATATCATCTGAATCTCAGATTCATTCTAATTTTAACTATATTATAATTATTTTGATTTTGAAATCAATTTCTAAATTTCTTCTAAATTTTATAACTGAAGAAGGTTGGGTTTTAAGAACCGAAACGTCAAAAAAAAATTTTCAACTAATCTAATTCTCATTTTTTTTCTAATTTTAGCTATATAATAATTATTTTGATTTTAAAATAAATTTTTTAAATTTTATACGTAACTGAAGAAGGTTGTGTTTTAAGAACCGGAAACGTCAAAAAAAAAATTCAAATCATCTAAATCTGATATTTATTCTAATGTGAAATTTTTTTTAACTCTCTGTACGTACATGTATGTATTGATTTTTTTTTTTTTTTATCTTTGATAACCATTGACATCGAAATAACACTCGACGTTCTTCTCTTTCTTTAAGTTTTCTTTAATATCATTTCCTCTTTAATTGTATTGTATAAATGTTTTAATTTTTTTTTTTTTTTTCGACCGTCCGATGTTGTAGAATTTTTATAGGAATGCAGCAGTGGCGTTATTTAATGTAACTCAGTGTGTGTGCGCGAGTTTATAAAAAATTTTTAATTTAGGCATATTTTATTAGTGAGTAGAGAGAAGAAATATTCGTAATATTTTATTGGTTAACTTAGAATTTTTTTTTTTGAATTTTTTTAACATTGTGTAATTATAATAAGCTTTCGTTGTTTATATAAATTTTGATGGTCGAATATTTTCACAGGATGCAAAAACGTAGACTAAAAAAAAAAAATTAAATTAATAAAAATTCAAATATCAAGTTTAATTTGACAAGTTCGACAAAAAAATGGATGTAACACGCTATTACGTTAAAATTTAGTCGTAACATCATCTGGTATTTTTTTAAAAATCAACGTCTCTATCCCCCATAGAATTCTGATGGGGATTTTCCTGCTTTTTAGTTTAAGCTAACAGGGAATATTGCAGTAAGATTTCAGCAAGATTACTGCAATATTTGTATGTCCTCCTCTTTGTAACATGCAGGAATGTTGCTGCCATATTGGGAAAGATCGCCAATATTCCAAGCTGTCTGGGTTTTTTCAAAAAGAGAAAATTAGTGAATCGGTACAACTAATTAATAGTCTAATCAGCGGTTCCCAACCCGTGGGCCGCGGGTTGATTGGAACTGGGCCGCGGGGTATAAGGAAAATTATTAACAAATAAAATAATAGGCCTAATAAAAATAAATAAACAAATTAAAAAAATAAAATGGTTGAGTGCGATTTAAAACTAAAAAAATATCCAGTTATCATCCAAATATCGAGCTCTTATAGGCGTAAACAGGGCCAAAAATAGGATTTTTTTACAAACATGACCCATAGTTTTTAAGATTTCTTTTTGTTCTTAATACAAAATAAATGCAATAAAATCAATTTCTTTTTTAAGCAATTACAGTGCATTCTGGATATTTCGATATCCACGGGACTACAAGAAAAAATTCGAATTGCCGAAGTTCGAATTTTCGATAGTGGACTGTATTTGTTTAAATTCAAATCCTTCTTGCACACTTTTGTTTTAAATTTTAAAAGTACCAACCCATTTTACTTATATATACACACACACATTTATATATAGGCCTATACATTGGGCCTCAGGATTTTTTTAACGGAAAAAGTGAGCCGCACATCAAAAAAGGTTGGGAACCGCTGATCTACACAATAGTTTCCTCCTACATACAATACACTTTTGTAGGCGGTTTTTCCATGACTCGAAGGCGCTGACTTGACATTTGCATGGATGTTCTCGATCGGGTCGAAGTATTGTCCTTTCAGTGTTGATTTTAAGGACGGAAACAAGAAAAAGCCGGGAGGCGACACGTATGGACTGTATGTAGAGGGACCACCGGAACGTTCACCCAGGCTAGGTAGGCTCTCACGATGAAGGCGATGTGGCTAGGTGGGTTATCGTGGTGGAGCTTCCAGCTATCCTTGATGTCCCTTCTCTTCGTCGACGCTTCCGTCCTTAAAATCAACACTAAAAGAAAAATGCTTGAACTCGATCGAGGACATCCAAACAAATGTCACGGCAACCCTTGCATCCATCCCGAAAAAGGCCTGGAAGACATGGAAAAGTGTATTGATGCAGGAGGAGACTATTAATTTGTTGTACCGCTTTGCTCAATAAATTTGTTTTTTTTGAACAAAGATTACTTTTGAATCCAAACTTGTATTACAAAATTTTCACGACAAGCGGGATTTGAACCTGAGTTAAAAGGTCAAGGGGGACCTCCCCCTAAAATTTATTTTTCACTCGATTTTAATAAAATTTAAAATGACGCTTCTCTAGGGTGTAAATAATTGAAAAATGGTATTCCAGACCTCGAAAATTTTCAGTTAAATGCCTACGATCCGAAAAAATAGTTTCACTTGCATCGTGGTTTCATAAAACCACACAATGATTTTTTTAAAGACTTAAACTTTAAATAATTTTTTTTTTAACTTAATTTATATATATAATTAAATGACATGGATTTTCAAGTGATAAATGGATCAGTTGATGGATGAGTTATTTTAATATGACAGTGATATTTACTTAAATTAGTAACTTAATTATAAAATAGAATAACAGAAAATTATTATTTTTTTAATATAATTTTTTTTTTTGTTTTAGGAAAGCGTGTTATCGCTGTGTGGTGATTCATGAAAAACACTTCAATGTCCTCCAGTATAAAGAAAGTAAGTACTACAACTACAAATACATTTTTGTTGAAAGAATATTTCGAGAAATGAAATTTGTTTTCTAATATTCTTTTGAATTAAATATTAATAGAATAAAAAGTCCGAATCAATGTAACGGTGACTAATCATCATCTACATTTTCGTAATTAACTATTTAAAAAAAAAAACCTCACCGTTATTGAATATAAAAAGTAATGTAGAAACAATCAGCGTTAAAAAGATGCTATTCTCTAAACAAAGTTTTAACAGCGACGTTAACATGTTGCTTTTATTTCAAAGCTATCAAAATCATAACCTTACTTTTTAAGTTAAGGACGTCATATTTATTTTAAACAAGACGTTAAAATATTGAAGGCACCTCCTAGACATGGCCATAATTTTTAACACTATTTACTAAAAGTTAACGTTTTGGCTTTAAACTTTTGTTTACAGAATAGCTATTTGAGGCAAGGAAAGGTATTATTTTTTAAAGCTTACATTGCTTTTTAACACTCATTTGTTTATTTTAAATTTTAACGCCTGTTTTTAGAGAATAGACCTGATAAAGTGTTAATGTGATTTAGTTCCACTTTAATACTTTATTTATTTATCAACAATAAGATTTTAACAACTCTACTAATTAATGGTCATCCAGTCACTCTTAATCTATAGATTAGTTAACTTGGGAAGAGAATTAACTATCTTAATAAGCTGTTGCGACAGGATTCGATCCCAAGACATGTGAATAGCGATTTTTCGCTTGTCGACAGTGGGGAATTGTCGGCAATCACTGTAAACATCGTGGAGGGGCTTCTTCTAAAGGTCCTTAATGAGAATAAGATCGGGCGAGTACGGGGGCCATTCCAAAACAGGGATATTTTGGCTTGAAAGCCACTTTGTGTTTACGGAGGCGTGAACATATGCATTATCTTGAATAAAAGTTAAACTAACAAGATGAAAGAGGTTCAAATATGACAATAAATTGCCTCTAAGAATATTTTGATATTAAATTGATTCTCCCATCCACGAATGTTGACTTTTTGAACGTTGACTGACAAGTGAGTCAGAAATCGTACTTGAAAAAATGAAGCACTTTGGTCCGATGATCATGCCAGACCATCTGTGCCTACTTTTTGACCGACCAAATAATCTTTAAAGTAAAAAAACATTTTTTATTTTAATTTACTAATAAAAACACAATACATATCGTATGCCAACCATGACTGCATGTTTGACGGGCATTGCTGGAATCAGCACGACGACGCTGATAATCAATTCTGAGCCTAGGGACCTTGTTCATAATTTCAGAAGCAATTTATTGTCATGTTTAAACCGCTTTCATTCTGTTAGTTCAACTTTTATTCAAGATAATGCATATGTTACCCCTCCGTAAACACAAAGTGGCTTTCAAGCCAAAATATCCCTGTTTTGGAATGGCCCCCGTACTCGCCCGATCTTATTCTCATTAAGGACCTCTAGAAGAAGCTTATCCGCGATGTTTACCCCGATTGCCGATAGTTCTCCACTGTCGACAAGCGAAAAATCGCTATTCGCATCTCTTGGGATCGAATCCTGTCGCAGCAGCTTATTAAGATAGTTAATTCTCTTCCCAAGTTAATAAATCTATTAAGGGTGACTGAATGTACATTAATTCTTAGAGTTGTTAAAATCTTATTGTTGATAAATAAATAAATAAAGTTTTAAAGTGGAACTAAATCACCTTAACACTTTTTAACAGCCAATTTTCAATTTTTTCATCATAACCTTTTTTAAATGCGACATATCGATGGGATGTTCTGTTAATAAACATAAAAGCGTATTATATATCTGCAAAAAAAATTTCATCCCGATCGGTACAGTAATATGGAAGCTATGATCAAAAAACCAAGTGGAACTAAATCGCCTTAACGGACTGTATTTCATGGGGGGTAAAAATTAATTTTTTTATTTTAATAAAATTTTAAAATTAAATATTTCTAGATGTGATTCTATTACTTTCGATTCGACCCCAGAACGCTATAATGTCCGGGGTTCATAAAAATAAAAGATCATGAACTTAAATAGCGTTATGCGTATGGTGAAGGTGCTGGGATTGGAATTCAGACACATTTCTTCAACATGCAAACTATTAAAATTATGAAATTCAGTATTCTCTATATTTATTTATAAATTTTTGACTGAGCTTGGATTAAAAAAAACATATAGATTCAATTATCCTAATAGAATAATGAATATTATTTATTTAATTATATACTGTTTATTTATTTTTTTTTTTTAATTAATTTAATAGCTCTATAACGGAGAATCCAATGGTAAAATTTTTTTATCCACGGGATAGGTTAAATTATTGAGGAGGGGGAGGGGGTAAGGGAGGGGAAGAGAGAGAAATGGTAATAAAAACTACATGATATTCATTTTATTAAATCATCTGGCGACGTTATCATCATTTATTTAATTAAATCTGTTATTTATCTTTTTTTTTTATAAATTTAAAATAATTTATTTTTTAGTTAGTTTTATTATTTACTAGCTGCACAATCTGCCGACGGCTAGAAAGTTCTAAATTAATAAACCTTTTTTTTTCTAGATTTATTAATGGGTCTATATAATGTCATATATTGTTTTATGAATACAAATTTAAAACATTTATTAGTTCAAAAAATTGCATCAGCTGGAATTAAAAATATTTTTCAAATATCTCACAAAAATTGAATCTCTTTGACAGCCAACCTGAAGCTCTCAGGATTGGCCAACCTGAAGGGTTTAGGACTGGCGACCCGAAGCTATTTAGGACTGACAAATTTGGAGATATCAGGACTGGCAAATTTGGAGATATTCAGGCCAATCTAAATAAATTTAGGGCTGCCCGATCTAAAGCAATTTAGGACTGGTCAACCTGAAGCAATTAGGACTGTCTAATCTGAAGCTATTTAGGTCTTGCGAATTTGAAGCTATCCAGGACTGCCCATTCTGACTAAATTTAGGCTTGCCAATCTGTATCTATTCAGGGCAATTTAGGACTGGCCAATCTGAAGCTTTTCAGGACTGGCGAATCTGTAGCTGTTCAGGACTGGCGAATTTGAAGCTGTTCAGGACTGGCGAATTTGAAGCTATCCAGGACTGGCCAATCTGATCAAATTTAGGCTTGCCAATCTGTAGCTATTCAAGACTGGCCAATCTGAAGCATTTCAGGAATGGCCAATCTGTAGCTGTTCAGGACTGGCGAATTTGAAGCTATCCAGGACTGGCCAATCTGATCAAATTTAGGCTTGCCAATCTGTAGCTATTCAAGACTGGCCAATCTGAAGCATTTCAGGAATGGCCAATCTGTAGCTGTTCAGGACTGGCGAATTTGAAGCTATCCAGGACTGGCCAATCTGAAGCATTTCAGGACTGGCCAATCTGTAGCTGTTCAGGACTGGCGAATTTGAAGCTATCCAGGACTGGCCAATCTGATCAAATTTAGGCTTGCCAATCTGAAGCATTTCAGGAATGGCCAATCTGTAGCTGTTCAGGACTGGCGAATTTGAAGCTATCCAGGACTGGCCAATCTGATCAAATTTAGGCTTGCCAATCTGTAGCTATTCAGGACTGGCCAATCTGAAGCATTTCAGGAATGGCCAATCTGTAGCAGTTCAGGACTGGCGAATTTGAAGCTATCCAGGACTGGCCAATCTGATCAAATTTAGGCTTGCCAATCTGTAGCTATTCAAGACTGGCCAATCTGAAGCATTTCAGGAATGGCCAATCTGTAGCTGTTCAGGACTGGCGAATTTGAAGCTATCCAGGACTGGCCAATCTGATCAAATTTAGGCTTGCCAATCTGTAGCTATTCAAGACTGGCCAATCTGAAGCATTTCAGGAATGGCCAATCTGTAGCTGTTCAGGACTGGCGAATTTAGGACTGGCCAATCTCTAGCTGTTCAGGACTGGCCAATCGGAAGCAATTAGGAATGACCAATCTGAAATTATTTACGAATGACTCTCAAACAATGCCTTAGATTAATTCCTCAACACTTTCTTTTATTTCCCAAAATTCAAACAAAATATGATTTTATTTATTAGTCGTTTAAATATTTCTGCAATTTATTTCACTTTTTATAATTTTAAAAGAGTCAACTCAAAAATTATTATAAAACAAAAAAACTTTTAAATTTAAAAGTTTTTTTAACGAGATAAGAAAAAAATAAATTTTTTTTATTCAGTGATGACATTTTACAATTAGTTTTATATTTAATAATCGTAATAAAAAAAAGATATTTAAAGTCAAAGATATAATGATAAATTAAACTATTTAAAAATCTCTTTTTACTGTATATTTTAATTCTAAGAGAATAAAAGAAAATAGGACAAGGACTCTTTTAAAGACGTCATCACTTATTTCTTTTTGTGTTTGTTGTTAAAAATTTTAATTACTTTTCTTTCTTTGTTTCTTTTTGTTTCTTTTTCAATTAATAATGAATTATACAACGAACTAAGAAGGGAAGTTTGTCTACTTGTTGGTGTTACTTCCCATATAATTCGCGAGGAAAACTAAGTGTTTGGATTCGATTATTGTTGCCTGGTGGACAAAATGCTCGAGATATTAAAGAAACTAATTGAAAATCAATTTCAATATTGGCCCATAAACCTATTTTTGACATCTCTATGATTAGATTCAATCTCAATTAATCCATGTTTATTTTAGACATCAATCTCATTTATTTTTGATTACAATATTTGTTAAATTTAATTGACATTTAATTAAGAAACTTTTTGTGCCATATGACCCATAATATTGTCAATAAGAGTGTATTTCAAAGCATGCAGGACAGACAAATGGACACTTCAAAAAAATATAATAAACCTTTATTTTAAAAAGTTAAATTTTTTAATTAGTAAATTACATTTATTAATACTCTTTTTGTTTGAGTGTGTGGGTGTGTATGTAAATAGCAATTGTTTGCTTTTTAAAAGCTACTAGCCACTTTTAATTAAATCCTCCGATTTCTCTTGTATGAAATGATTATTATTGGTTTGGAAAACGATTTTAATTTTTAATATCTATACATACACATATAATGTATTTAATTGATATAATGTTTGTGTGGATAAAGTAAAAGAATTAAAAAAAAAATAATAAAGGGGAGAGATTATTTTTGCCTTAAAGCAATTTTGAGGTTAATAAAAAAAATTTTTTTTTAAATAAATTAATTACATTTGAATTTATTAAACCGCAAGAATCTACGAATTTGTTTTTAACTCGATTAAAATATGGCCTGTGACTGAATGAGCTGATTGTGGTGGAGGGGGAAGTACCTCCCTCCAGCCTATTCTCCAACTCGCTCAAAAAGGCAGGATCTAAATAATAAAGTGAAAGATTGTTGCCAGAGCTAGGAGACATTTCTGGAATACAATATATCAGATGTTCCAATGGATTCAATGGACTGCGGCATTAAAGGCTACACGCCGGTGCTGAGGAAGTCCCTCCTCAAACTAGGCATCCTCCCTAGCATAGAAGAGGTTGGATAAAAGGAACCAGAAATAAAGGATTGGTTCACTAGTTAGAAATGAAAGCAGGAGTTAGAGATAGGAAATAATGTAACTTCACGCTTCACGGGGTGCCGATTGGGTTTGAGGTGTGTGTCTCCGTGCACGAAAGCACCTCGGGTAAATAAACGAGGATGCCGATAGGAATTTCAAATAATAATAATAAATAATAAAATATTTTGGGTGGACCACGTGACCAATGCTGAAGTTTTACACCGCTTCGGAAAGGGAGAGAGCTGCTCCTTAACTTCAAGAAAAGAAAACTGCAACATTTTGGTCATGTCATGAGTAACCCGTCAAAATACAAAATCCTCCATCTGGTGATGCAGGGGAAGATCTTCGGAAAACGAGGTCCAAGACGTCGGCGTATCTCGTGGTTAAGGAATTTACGAGAGTGGTCTGGACTTTCTTCGGTGGAGTTGTTCCGAAGAGCTGCGGACAAAGCCTCAATCGCTATGATGATAGCCAACGTCCGGAACGGGCATAGTACTTGAATAAGAAGAAGAAGAATAAAATCGGCTACGGCATTAAAGATCTATTGTGTCAGGTTCAAGTTTTCCAGGCGATGATCAATCTAGAAATAGGTCATATCCATCCCTAAGTCCCTATGAGTCTGAGGGGGTATTATCCTTCATATGACTAGTAGAGATGCTCGATTTGGTTGAATTTTGTGACAAGCCAGATTCGAACTCGAGTCGATAACCCTAGACCCATGATTTTGTTTTTCAAGCGTTATTCGGTTCACTTAAATTGTAACTAACTGTTATTCAGGTTGTTGATTTTGCTGCCATCAGCTGATTTTCACGTTCAGCAACGTTGTGTTGATATAGTCTGGGAAAGCGTTATTAAAATATTTAATTGAAAAGATGCATTTAGTACCTGGTATATAGGCAGGTGAATCCTTTTTTTATTTCTAGCATAACAGAATTGTGAGTATACGAAAGAATGTGGCATGCCAAGTGGTATATACATGTATGATGATAGGTGTAAGCTTAGTTCTTGTCAATGAGAAATAACTTTTTAACAGGTCTATTCTCTAAAAACAGGCGTTAAAATTTAAAATAAACAAATGGGTGTTAAAAAGTAATGTAGAAACAATCAGCGTTAAAAAATGATATTTTCTAAACAAAGTTTTAACAGCGACGTTAACATGTTGCTTTTATTTCAAAGCTATCAAAATCATAACCTTATTTTTTAGGTGAAGGGCGCCATGTTTATTTTAAACACGACGTTAAAATATTAAAGCCATCTCCAGACATGGCATTAATTTTTAACACTATTTACTAAATGTTAATGATATGGATTTAAAGAGGCAAGGAAGTGTTTTGATAGCTTTGAAATAAAGCAACATGTTAACGCCGCTGTTAAAACTTTGTTTAGAGGATAGCATTTTTAACGGTGATTGTTTTTACATTACTTTTTAACACTCATTTGTTTATTTTAAATTTTAACGACTCTTCTTAGAGAATAGACCTGTATGTGGGTATTATGTTTGATTAAAGGGTTCAGGTATATTATAGCAAAGTGGTTATGATTAATCAATGGCTCTCACAAAGTATTTTTACTTTTTGCAAGTATAATTACAAACTGAATTATCATTCAATGATATTTTAATAAAAAAAGACAATTTTTTGTTTTGTATTTATTAAATCTATTGTTATAAAAAATAAATTTACTTTATTCTCTTTTTAGTTTATCTTAGAGAGATTTAGTCTATAAAAATATAAATAAGCCCGAGAGGGGAGTGGGGAGGATATTCTTTATAGTTTAACTAGCTACTGTTTTTACAATCTGATGTGCTGTTGTTATTTTACTATTTCATTAAAATATGATAAACTATAGTGTCATAAAAACTAGATATATGTATACATAATATAATAGCAACAAAACATGTTTATAATCTAATATCTTATTTTATCCCAAACTCTCTTCATTCTCTTTTATTTATCTTTTATTAGAAAATCTTAAATTTATTACTTAAAACGTTTAAAAAATAAAACTTTTTGTTAAAAAAAAAAAAAAATTGACTATAAACTGATTTAACAAATCATTTATAGAAAAATGTTCATTTGACATGGAAGACTGGATGAGTCCCGTAGGAAATTGAACGGTCTTGTTAGTGTTCGGGTTACACTATTTTTTTTTATAATAATTATGTTATATCAACATTATTTCATAATTGTAGTAAAGGGTTCATTCACAATGAGAACTACACTAGTAGAAAAAATTCCTAATTTTTGGTCCTTCGAACCGGATCTCTTAGTAAAGAGACTTAATTATCTTTTTCTCCTTTATTATAATATTTTAATAAACCATTAAATTTGGCACATACGCATTGTAGTTATATGCATTTGATTGTGTTCATTGAAAAAGTGGACTACTCTAATAGGTTTTTGATCCTTCGAGCCGGATTTTTTTCTTAGTAAAGACTTTATCTACTTTTTCACCTTTATTATAATAATATTTCAATAAATCATTAAATTTGACACATACGCATTGTAGTTATATGCATTTGATTGTGTTCATTGAAAAAGTGGACTACTCTAATGGGGTTTTGGTCCTTCGAGCCGGATTTTTTTTTTTAGTAAAGACTTTATCTACTTTTGCACCTTTATTATAATAATATTTCAATTATTTGTTACTTACTCAATGCAGTTGATTGTTTTCATTGTATAAAGGGACTACTCTATTAGGGTAAATTTGCTATTTTTGTCCTTCGAGCCGGATCTTTTTCTTTTTAAAGTTTTAATCATCTTTTTCTATTTTATTCAACAAGATTTTGGGAGTATTCCTTTATTCTATATTTTAATAATTAAATTTTTAAATCTTTGATATTTTGACATTTAAATAAAAGTTATTGTAAATACTATTATGGATGATCGTAACTTTAAGCAATTGACTTGACTTCCTATCGTTGCATTTTCTTCCTTTTATGATAAAGGTGGCACCCAATTAGATCCTTCTAATCAAATCATTTATTGGCCGATCAACCTTTGCTTTAATACGATTAGATTCAGACTCCCTCCGAGGCGTAACTGGATCAACACTCGACATTTCCGATGGAACCACTGTAGTAGTCTTGTGAAAGTCATGGAAGTCACTTGAAATTAGTTCTTTGGAAGTAATTCCTTATTTGGCATTCCATATTCTCGAACCCTCTTTAGATTAGTGTCTAGTGTTCGTTTCCATATAAATTTTATATGGTTTTTAACTGTCTTATAACTTTAATCCGGGTATTGGTTCTTAATTGGAATAAGATTTCTCTTCTATCAGTTTGATTGGGGGATCGTTAAGAGTTATAAAATAATTTTTCTTTATTATCTTTTGTTTATTATTATTATTATTTTATTATAAAGCAAACTAAATAGATTCTAATTAAAAATTATAAAGCCATTATTTACGTTAAAAAAAACGAATAAAGTCACATACATATATCATATGTAATATAACAACAAAAAAATTTAATTAGTTATATAAATAAAGGAGCAAACACAATGTTTTTTGGGTTCTAAAATTATTATCATTTTCCATTATATGCAAAGAGCTTTTCAGATGTCAATCACTAAAAACAACAAGAGGGAAATATTTTTCTCTTCTATGGATTAATAAATAAATAAATAAAATAAAAAGAACTATTATTAGATTCATTGAGTGAGTAGTCTAAATCAATCAATGATGGGAAATGTTAATAAATTCTTTGTTCTTCTTTTGTTTTTTAGCGTTCTGTCATGGGAGAGAGAGTCTTCCGCATTTGTGCTCGCTTATCACCGGAGATGCGTTGCTCTTCTCCATGTTCCGGATACAAGCCACTCCAGTGCCTTGCCCTTTCAAGGTAAGTGGAGAAAAAAATGCTACTAACTATCCAACCTCCCCCATCTTTAATTTTTTGAGTGAATCGCCTTAAAACAGATTAGGTTAGGTTGACGTGGCCGTTGCCAGAGAGGGAACACACTTAGGCCAATTAGGCCCTTTGTGATACCACGGTGGGGCGTTCCCCCTTTCCTACCCTAAGAGGAGACTTCGGCAGGATGTTTGAATTATTTGCGGCAAGCCCGAGCTGTGTTGAGACTTCAGACTCCGTAATCCTCAGCTTAGCCATTGTCTCCTCCGCCTTAAACCAGAAAATTTTATGAAATAGAATCCAAACTATTGATATAAATTTAAAACCGAAAACTAGACAAGAGTGTTATATCTTAGTGTAAGCTTGAGATTTACTTGTCGGTATTTGTAGCAGATCGTACCCTGTCGAGGATATTAAAAAACAAATTTTTTGGTTTGGCTTTTATTAGAGAAACTTAATTATGGCCGACCAATGTGTGGTGTGGTTTCGGTTTCAAAAGAAACCATTTTCAAGGCCTGAAAATGAAAATACATTGTGCACACTTGCTTTGATAATTGTGACTAATTTCATAGAAATGAGTGAAAATAGCGGGAAAATTTGAATCTAACTTCACAGAAATGCCGACAGATGGTGCTGACGTCGCACGTAACGGACATGACAGTTGGTTCACTTGAGTCGGAACAAGTGTACAGTACTTGATAACGGCTGCAGAATAAGCAGTCGAAACTTTGAACAGTATTTATTATAAAAATGTGGTCTATGATTAAAAATTCTCCTAATAATAATATTTCAAACCATAAAAGCTTTAATAAACACATTCGTGATAAATTCATTGTTATATACATCGCAAAATCACAACAGATAGACAGAAATTACACAAAGTATTGACATTAGATTATTGGAAAAACAAACATATATATATATACCTGGTAATACAGTTGGGTTGTTGGGCCCACCTCAGTTC
The DNA here is from genome assembly GCA_023213315.1 of Euborellia annulipes. Lineage (NCBI taxonomy): Eukaryota > Metazoa > Arthropoda > Insecta > Dermaptera > Anisolabididae > Euborellia > Euborellia annulipes. The sequence continues at coordinate 158,829 of JAKCPI010022957.1, forward strand.
CCAAATTGTTTTAGCAAAAGAGGCACCCACTAATACGGGTTTGTACATATATTATGGTCGGCCATAATTAAGTTTCCCCAATAAAAGCCATACTAAAAAATTTGTCTTTTAATATCCTCTACAGCGTACGATCTGCTCCAAATACCGACAAGTAAATCTCGAGCTTACACTAAGATATTGATATTAAGTAAAGTAAATAAATCAAAATCATTGAGTTTGTCCTGGGCCAACCTCCGGGAACCCAGGATCTCTAGTCTATCCGGGGCATCGGTGTGCTATCCTTTGCACCAATCAACCAACACCATATTCCTATAATGCCGAATCAAGAATATTTGAATTGAGCCTTACCCAATATCTATATACAATATAAAACTCCTCGAATAAAAATAAAGTGGAAGCAGATTTTTTTTTTTTTTTAAATAAATTAAATTGAATTTTTATCCTTTAAAATCTTAAAATAAGAAATCTTAGATGATTATCATTTTTCTTATTATATTATAGTCCTTAAAAGGGGCTTTAAAGGAAAGTAGAAGTAAAAGGGCGGAAGAGAAATGTAGTAGAGGTTGGCTGAATGGCTTAAAGCTAGCCTACCTTGGAGCTAAGAACTTGCAAGTTCGTTAAGCCAGTTAGTTTGTTAGCTAGATAATACGTAGGTATAAAAAGCTCTCTCTCTCTCACTCTAGCGCTAGTTTTACAACTTAATAAAGAAAGAGAGAGAGAAAAAAAAGAATTTCCATGATAATATAAACAGAAAAAAAAAAATAATTTGATTTGTTGGGGAATTTTAACGAACTAAGTAAAAAGAAAGATACTTTATAAAATTTGTTAAAAAACATTTAAAATATCATAAAGATACACATTTCTTTAGGGCTAGTGAAAGTCTGGTTTACACTAATGTTTTCTCGATGTAGTGACGTCATCTTGATTGAAATTCAAAGTGGATAGCGCATCTTTGATGTATTCTCTACGACTAATGAGTAAATCACATTTGATATGTTGTGAGACCTTATAGATCTATTCAGTTCCCTGTACCAATCTCCAGAAGAGAATCAATCTAGGTATTGTTGATGCCTATTCCACAGATGCTCCAGTAGAGACACTCGAGTTGTATTTTTTCAACAAGTCGGGTTCGAACTCGAGTCTAATTGAATCGTTGTTTTATGTCATTTCAAAAACAAATTAGAATTTTTCAGGAATCACTAAAAACCGTTTCATTCACAAATAAACGAGTTTTAAAGGGCTTTTTGGGCTCAATACAGTATTTGTGGCTTAAAAGATTAAAAAAACCTTCATAGTTTATCAATATTAATAATGAAAAAACCTAAAAAAAAAAAATCTGTTCTTGACTTATGCTGTTTTATCAAGAATCAGGGTTAGTGGTACATAATTTCAACAAAAAAAAAATCATATTTTTGTATTACTTAATATTTAAAATTACACTTAAATAGTAAACATTAACTTATTAACTTGTTAAATAAGTAGAAGAAATTCGATGGCTGAATGGTAATTATTACGATTAGGTAGATGTAGGCAGTCAGCTGATAAAAAAAACTTTATTTAATTATCGTCGACGATCACTGTGATTCCGAAACGTCGACGATAATTATATAAAGTTTTTTTTATCACTTGCTGGCTGCCTACATCTACTTCTCCATCATTTTCAAATGAATTACTTTCATAATATGTTCTTATATAATGGGATATGCTCTTCCAGAATGCTATCCTGAATAGAGTTGGCAAGTTTTATCCCGCCGAAAATACAGTTTTATTCAAGGATAAAACTACCACGGATAAAACTAGGCTTATGTAAAAAACAACTCTCTTAAAAAAAAAAAAACAGGTAATGTTTGAATTTCCTTTTTCAACGGGTTCGCGCATGCGCATCCGAGTTTTATACAGTTTTATCCGTGATTTTTATATAAAACTACAAAATCATGTATAAAACCCAATTCTGATCCTGAACTCGTTTTAAATCCTCTAATTTTTTACTATTAATGGGCACCCTCAAATCACAAGTCACTGACTTATTTTGTTTATGGAATGAACGCCTATTGCGGTATTTTTTAAGATGAAGGAATGTGAAAACTTACGTAGTTTTTTTTTGAGAATACGCATCTACCTTTAAGGACGCGTTTCCAGCAAAAAAAAGCATATTTGAAAAAAATGTGATTTAAGTGTTTTTTTGAAATGACCGATTCAATTTTACCTTGGATTATTAAGCTCCCGCTTATTCGATAAGCCACGTCGCTTCTTCCATAAAGGCATTCCTGGAAAAGGGATGCCGAGAAGTATCTTTAAAAAACTATTAGACTTTTAGCATTAGAAATTAAAAAAATTATTTGGCGAAGCAGATATAAAAATAATATATTTTTTTAAATTTAATTTGTGCGACAGCAACATAGAGCTAAAAAGTTTATATATTCATAAATATTTATTGACCATTATTGAAATTGTAGAATTAAAATAAAAAAAGCATATTAAAATAATAAAGATAGTTCTTAATAAATAAATAAACTAAAAGTGTCAATTACCATTCACACCTTTTTATATACCGTAATAATATTGATTGATTTTTAACCTTTTATATGTTATAGGCCTATATTAAAAAATCCTCTCTCCGTGTTGTTTTTTTTTCCTCAAATCTCTTCTCCCTTTAACAAAAAATGTATTTACTCTTCATTTTATTAACACGTCATAAGCCCTTTATATTGTTTTTAGAATCATACTTTTTTTTAAATATCCGACTCTGATTTATTGCAATTAGAATATTATTACTAGCTTTCAATTTTGCTAGGTCCTTTAAAGATTAAAAACAAACGGTGTTAAAAAACAATTTCTCTATGAGATGGGTTGGAACTATATTTTGCTCTATCACGAATTTGGGCGCACTAAGTATTAAAATATGAGGCGATTTGGTTGGTCGGATAGGCTGGGGATTAGTAATTTAGACTCGAGTTCAAACCCGACTTGCTCTTAGGGAGATTATCATATACAGTTATAGGCACCAAGAGCCTGAGGGATAAACATTCTTCTGAAGTCTTGTGATTTTGTAAGTTCGTAGTGCATAGAAACCCCACAACAATCAAGTATCAACATGAAACTATCAATAGTAGAGAGGATATGGGAAGAAAGAACAAGGGTTCGCATCCCGTCTCATGCGACAAATATTTATTTCAATTGGATTGGCTAAATGATCTTCGAAAAATGCTGGAAAAAATGTCTGGAGTCATTCTCACAAGGGGAGTGCATAGCCTTCATATCACCGATTTGAACGAGTTTTTTTATGCGTATTACTTAATGAAAAACAAATTCTGTTAAAGCGAGAGAACGCGCTTCTCAACGGTTCGTCTAAAAAAAAAAATGTTAAAGATTTTGCCAGCATTGCCGTTGCTAACAATAACAATTGTGGCTTTCTCTTTAATCGCAAAGTTTGGATGCAAACCATACATAACATCAAATACTGGTGAATGCAAAATTAAAAGCCAATAATTAAAAAAAACTTTTTATTTATTTATTAATATTAAAAAATATTCTTAGAAATCCCAAAAAAATAAATTACACAAAAAAAAAAAAATAGTTGCGAGAGTTTACAAAGAATGAACGCTACCAAATCAGCCACGGAGGTTTTTCGAATTGTTATTGTCAGCAACGGCATGCAGGCAAAAAATCTTTAACATTTTTTTTTTTTTTGAGAAGTGCATTCTCTCGCTTTAGCAGAATTTGTTTTTCATTAAGTACTACACATAAAAAAAACTTTCGTTCAAATCGGTGACATGAAGGCTATGCACTCCCCTTGTCAATCAGATTTCCAGTAGTCTACCCGCCTTTAGGCTGAACGCGCACCAATTGAGCAAAAACGTTTTGGAACAAAAGGTGTTTTGTCCAAGAACAAAACATTTTGCTCAATGTCAATGCACACCGATTAAGCAAATGCTCAATGACAATAAATTTTGTCGAATTGATGTCGAATCATGCTCAATTGTGTTTGGCCTCTTCGGTGTGCGTTGACTGATAGAAAAGCATTGAAAAAAAAAAACAGTTTTGAACACGATTAGGCACGTTTTTGCTTAACTGGTATGCGTTCAGCTTTAGTTTAATCTAATTATTTTTGAAATTAAAACAATTAGACAAAAATACATCGTTCTATTTTAGTCTAAAAATCTTATTGTATTTTTTCCTGATAGATTTATTTATAACCAAACACTCATTTCATTATAACAAAAAAAAAAAAGAATAAAGAATAAAGGATATAGAGGGCGTCAGGTGTTTGTTTGCAAGCTCAAAGCAAACAGAGGATTTATTTGAACTATTAATTAATTTCCAAGTGACATCTTCAATGTTGGGTAAACAATCTTATTTGAACAAAAATATAAAATATCTCCTTAATTAATAACATTAAAATGAAAATGCTGTAATCACCAGAGAACCAAAAAAAAAAATTAAAAGTAGATGCCATCTCATATTTTTAAAAGAAGAAATGTCCCTGATGGAGGATATTGGGTGTCAATTAGTGACTAAATGACAGTTATATACGTAAGTGAAGAGGTCATTTAATAGTCTAATGGCTACTACTAATGCACTCAATGGGTGTTAGCTAGAACCTATCATTCATATCCCTTTTAAAGGATATAAAAAGTGGCCAATTAATTAAAAGAAATTACCGTCCTAGACGTGGATGTTTTAAAAATGGATGTTCTAAATTCGACTACCGTGACAGAAATTTTATTTTCTAAAGATAAAAAAAAAAATTGTATCCATATAAAAAAAAGAATTCTTCAGACATGATGATAGATAAATGAAACTAGATGTGGTGTAAACATTAAATTAATTGTCTCATAGATGATGACATCCCACATTGGGCAATGAATGAATTATTACTGTTCATATCCTATTTATTGTTTACATTTTGCACATTGATGATTCATCAATACATTTTCTTGAGAAACATCGATTGTTACTGTAATATCTTTAAAATAGAAATAAAGGCTGTCTAATTCCAAAACATTTATTGTTGGCGCCACAATCCAGTGGGTCGACCAATCTCCGGCAGAGGGCAGGACTGAATGGCCGGAAAATGAAACCGGAAGGAAGTACACGCTATCAATTAAAGTTTTTTTATTTATTTATCAACTGTTTAATTGACCACGTTTCTGGAGGAACCCAAGTATGTTGATGAGCGCCTTTAATATTAAGGATTGCCTGGGATGGAGGGTGTGGACTGTCATTTTCATACAGTCCACACCTTGGATGGAAGGTGTGGACTGTATATAAAATTACAGTCCACACCTTCCATCCCAGGCAATTATTTAAACAGTTTGTTACCAACACAAACAAACAAAACATTAAAACACTTTAATAAATAAGAATTTTCATATGCAATATTTAAGATATTACTAGTCCAGGGGGATAGTATAATTATAACAAAAAATAAATAATATTGAAATTATATATTAATGTAATAAAAAGTCAACTAGAAAAGCTATAGTTCATAGAAACCATCATCATCATTCAGGTTTTATAAATGTAAGGCATCTCATACTTCATTTTTCTTTAAACAATAAGGAATTTTATTTATTTTATTGACCTAAAACACACAAAAAAAAAATAATAATAATTCTTTCATTCTTTAAAAGATTAGTTCAATTTCTTCATTCTCCTCCCTCTAATAATAAAAAGTTTTATTCCTTTATGATTGCTTTTTTCCCCCTTTTCTTCTTCTTCTTCTTCAACTAACTTTTTTGACTAATAAATTAGAAAAAAAAAAAAAACTTCTATGTTTTGTTTGTTGTTCTAGTTAGTTAATATTTCATCAAAATCTTTCTTTCTCTTTGTCTCTATTGACTATATTAATTACAGTCAAATAAAATAAGTTTATAATTTTTAAATAAATTTATAAAACAAAAAAAAAATTGTTTTAATTGGGATTTGAACTGGGGCCTTTAGATTTATTAGAATTAATTAATTTTCTTTTTTTTGTGATTATTATTATTATTTTATGATTAAATCACTCACTCATGTTTTTTGATATACTCTGAAAAAAAAAGTTGTTTTCCTTAGAAGAGCGAAATTTCACTTTTTTTCGAATAACAATCTACTTTGAATAATAACTGCTGGCTCGGCGTATTTTGACGAAGTAAGGGCTTTGGGCGTTAGCTCAGGTGATATATACAACCTATATATATATATAAATGCTGCTTATGTAGCTTATGGAGTGGGTGGGGGGGGAGATAGAGTGGGAGTTGGGTTTCTACTAAAAACGAATAAGAAAAAGGAGGAAAAAGAAAAGGAGAAGAGAGAAGGAAAAAAAAAGAAGAGAAGCAACGGTGACAGCTTGTAGCAGTCAGGAAAAGAAGGAAACGATTTCACACGGTCTTCATTTTAGAATATGCCAGAGAATAGATGGTCTCATCCTTCCCCCCGCCTCCCCTGGGGGAGATAATATTTCTTTATAAGGACTCACATATACTATCATCTTCTTTTTGTCTAAAAAAAAAAAAAAATAATAACAAACCAAAGTATAAAGTTGAATGAATTTCAAAAAAAAGCAGAGTGAAACTTTCATAGACTTGAATAAAAATTTTCGGTTAACTAGTTATTACAGCTAATATTTTAGTTGTTTGAATTTTTAAAAACCTATAAAGCTAATTAAATTAGCTGAAAAATTGACTATATAAGAAAATTTCATCTATTTCAGTTTAGTGGTTCCACAGATTAACGCTTTTGAGATTCTAACACCTGAAAATATATTTTTTTTAAGGTCTTTTTCGGCATCTAAGGCCATTTAGACTCCATCCCTATTTATTTCAGATGATTTGTAGTCAATAAATTTTTCTCGCCTGGGACGGGAGGCGAACCCGGAACCCCGGCTCGAGAAGCTAGTGTCTTCTCTCTGAGCCATGGATCAAGGGCAAAAAATAATTAATTTATTCAAAAGATTTTCCTAAATTGATTTAGTCTAATAGAGAATTTAATATATTTCAGTTTAGTGATTCCACAGATTATACCGTCAATTAAGTTACGTGAATTTTGAAGAACCTATCAAGGGGAGCCTCAAAATAATTAAATTTGTCGATAAATTTTCCTCCTGAAATGATTGACTCTAATCTTTCAGTTAAGTGGTTTCAAAGAGGCCTATTAAATTGTTTACATTTTTGGAATTCTAACCGTGAAAATGATTAAGAGGCTTGCACACTAGCAATATTTTTACGGCAATGATGGCTGGGGCAACATTACTCAATATTGAGCAATATTTCCAGAAGTATGTCCTAAAGGCCCGGCAATATATCCATGATCCCGGCAAGGTTTTTATGTTATAGCTAGGAGAGCGAAAACAAGGGCAATATTGCCGGGTAACACTCTTGTCAAAACATTGCCGAGACATATTGGGCAGGAATATTTGGCAACACAATGCCCAAAAATATTACCGAACATTTCCCGGCAATGTGCATTTTTTGTTGCTCGGGTCCCTTTATAAATTAATTGAGTCTAGTCTAAAATTTCATCTATTTCAGTTAAGTGGTTCCACAGATTATACAACTATTATATCATTTGGATTTTTAAGAAGCCAATAAATGGGTTAATAAGCTGTTTACATTTTTGGGAGTCTAACACCAGAATTAAATTATTGGGAAATTTTATCTATCAATATTTCAGGTTAATGTTTCCATAGAATAACTATCCACAATCTCTCTGAGTTGTTTTACCCTCATATCCCCATTAATTCTTCTAGATTGTATGTATGACCAGTAGATTAATAATGTGAAGTCCCTTTAGGCGATTCCCTATTTTAAATTAGCCTCGATTCATTTAACAATGGAGATAATTATATCTCCAAAGCAACTAATTTCCTAACAACAGCTGCTTGGTCTTTGAAGAGAAAGGAGACAATTATTTTTTCAAACAACAAAAAAAAAAATCCTTTCTAAAAATGTCTTCTGTAGATGAGTGAAATCGATTTAAGTCTATTAATAGTTTATGAGAAAAAGAAGAAAGAAAAAAATCAGCCATATCAAATATCAGAAAGTTTTGTTTAAATACAACAATATTTAAAGATTTCCATCAATACTTTTACTAGTTATAGAAAATTCTTTAAACTTTCAGGCTAATTAAATGTTTTTCTTTTTCTGTTACAGGTAAGACTTACTTAATTTTATCGATTTCTATGTAAGTACAAATTCTTTAATTTTTTTTTTTTAGATTATTAACCTGGTGTTGTTGATTAAGATAACTTTATTATAAGGGCTTATGGTATCTCAAACAAAATTAGTAGAGGTTAGACCTCTGAATCTCTAATAATTAAACAATTTAGTTGCACGTGAAGAACCCAGAATCTCAATGAGAATACCGAACATTATATATAATCTAACCTTTACTAATATCAAGCAAAGGTAGGCGATTTCAAAATTAAAGATTTAAGTTAAAATGTAGCATATTTGTGGAAAATATGAGACTCAAAATTGAACAAGATAACGGAACTGTTTATTTATTTATCTCTGTATTAGCAATAACAATGAAAATTCTACGTCACTCACTTAATCACCACAGAGCTGGTCGAAATGTTTTTTCCTAAGGCTCTTGTAGTACTTGAGAATACTTATTGAGTCATAAACTAAGTAAGACTCTGAAAAAACGTCCAAATAATTCCGAATTTTATTAATATGAATATAGTACATTTATTAAGGTGCTGAGGGGATAAAGCAGTTAAGCTTATAATCCTGTTAAAGGCAACTCGAGTTCAAATTCACCTCAATTATCCCAATCCTGAGGAAGGAAACAAAATATTCCCTAGCACGATGTATTGATTGAATCCCAGCTCTGACACCATGTACAGTAATGAGGCTCGATATTGAACAAGTGAACTGTACTGTTTATTTATTTATCACTGTATTATAACAAATAACAATATAATAACAGAACAATAATAATTTGCTTGTATCACAATCATTGAAGTACTGTATACTCATATCCATATAGGAAAATACAACAGTGGAGTCGGAACTCTGGCCTGGCCAATAAGGGCTCGTGGCATGGATATTTCATTTAATGGTCCAAGAATTCATCCTTGAGTAATTCCTTCATAAAGGGTGCATGTTAGTTTTCCTAATTTAATTAAAAAAATATTCCGCTTATAGAACAGAAAACTTTTTTCAATATTCATTAAAAAAAAAAAAAGGATTTCTCGGAGTCGTCGCATTTCTGATATTTTTGCCCCATTGCTCGGTTATTGATCATCATCATCATTGCCATTCTTATGTTTTGTGAATCTCAAAGTGTTCAGTTTTTAGATTGAAACCATCGCAACCATTTTGTAATGGAATGGGTGGAAACAAAAAAAAAAAAAGCGTCTTGTTCAAGTTTTTCAATCAATATTTTAATAATTACAAACTTTTTCCTCATCTTCTTAATCAATAACAATTTTTTTTTTTCTGACGAGAAAAAGAGAAGTTTTCATAAAAGCGCAAACATCAATTAGTTCAGATGAATGCCAGCTTTGTCTCTTGGACGTTATTAAATTGCTCTTCTCTCTCTTTTCTATATTTTTATATTTTCTTTTATAAAATAGTAATACAAATTAAGAATTTTTTTTTTTATTAAAATTTACGATAATACAAGTTTTTTGTTTGGTTGGGAGGGAATTTGATTGGGAATGGGAATCAATAATTGATAACAAACAACAATCGCTAACAAAAACCATACAGCAAAAACCAACTCCAATGTAAATGGCATATTACATCCTTGTTTGAAATGATTAAACTCCTTTGTATTTTGAAAATATTAATGTCTCTTCAATCTAACAATTGCTTAGTTTTGTTATATTTAAATAGAAATAAAAAATGCCAAAGGATGTCGAGGATAAGCATGGATACAGATATTTATTAATACGAGCATGCAGGTATTGATAAGTTGATTGACACCAAATAAGCTATAATTTGAAAGATGGATGGATGGGTGGATCGAAATAAGTAAGCCTCCAAGAATAAAATCCTTATACTTTCAGAGGTATTACACCTTTTTGATTCCTGAATAACGCAAAATACAAATTTCTGAATACATTTTGATTAATCTTAAATAGCGGCATACTTGAGAGTAACATCTCAGACGAGACTGGAACATGTACTTAATTGTATTTTGTCCCACTAAGCTCTTATGGGAAATGTTTTGCATAATGACTGTTTTTAGTTTGTTTAACCATAGTAAAAATTGTTCTATTTAAAATTAAAAAAACTTGATCTAATAATTGGAATAGATTTACAAATTAAATGTGTTTCTTAAGCATCATCAATAGACCAACTTCTAGAAGTTCAAACAATACGAAGATGTCTTGGTATTGATAAAGTATTTAATAAATTCGAATTTATGGAAATTTTAATAGTCTCTCAAGTAGTGTCGCAAGCAAGACAGGAATTGTAATGTTTGCCAACTGATGAGAGAGAAGAACCTCTATCCACCATGATGCCGAAATTCATCCAAAAGGACACTGTCCTACTAATACACCTATATTTACTACTACTACTACTACACAGTCATTAGTGTCAACCCTGACACGTTGTGGTTACGCACCTCCTCCTTTTCACCTATCCTGATTTTCTACAAATGCGCCTGAGCATAAATCCTTTCGGCCCCAGGCTACCCAATATTTGGACATCATCGATAGGACCATGCAAGAAAAGGAGACTCCTCCATTTTACATGGAGTGGCTCGAGATCATAAAAGGTTGTGAGTAGCTGGACACAGCAAAGTGACACAGCAAAGTGAAGTGAGCGCTTGTAGCTAATCTCAATATAATAAGTTTGTCATATCCTATGTCGTAGGTGAAAAACCCAAAATCCCTGGCAAAAAGGAGTCTCAGAAACCTTTTCTGCACTCTTTAAACAGTCTGTCCATAGAGAATCATTTTCCAGAATGTTCCTCACGATAGAGACTCCTCTATCCCTGATGAACTTTGATGTTCTCTTAATCAAACTCCACCTTCAAGAAGGGCGGATCCAGGGGTGTTTTGGGGTGGGTAATCTGGTGTGACTGGTCGCGTAGTACACAATTTCGGTCATTTAAAAGCGGATTTTGTACTTGTTTGACAGAATATAATATATTTTTTTTTAAGACTCACACTTTTTTCTCATTCACACTCTCACATTCACACAGTTTGTTTTTTAGTCAACTTAGGCCATTTAAGACTTTAAACGATTCTCGTATATGTTTTAAATATATCTATTGGGGGATCCAGGCATTCTTATTTAAGCCATTTGGTATCCAAATTGCTTAAATAAAATCATCGGAGTGCCTGGGATCCGAACCCGCGACTTTTGGTATACAAGGTTAGCACGCTAACCTCTACACCAAGCCCGAGGGCAAGTATTAATTTTTAAAATTTTACATTAAAAATAAAGTATTTTTTCAAATCTCGGGGGGGGGGGGGTAATTACCCCCCCTTTGGTCACCTCAAGCTGTCTACCAAACTTAAGATATTTAACTCTACAATATATTTAAATTTTATATTTCTCTTTCTGTTTGACACAAATTCCAGTTTGAAATTAGAAATAACAAAAATAATAATTTGTTTATTTTATTTTTAAATATAATATAGTATAAAGTAAATATTATTATTTTATGCCAAAAACGTTGAGATGTTCATTCATATTAACTTTATTGAATTGAATTAACGTTCAAAAACAACAAAGGATAATTTTAACATTTATTTTATAGATAATTTTAATAATATTAAAACACTAATTTAATTTTTAAAATAAGTACATAGCCTACCAAAAAAAAAAAGAAAGAATTTTTGTTTTATCTCATCAATAAAACAGAAAGAGAGATAAATTCCTCTTTCCCCATTTTATTTCTAAAAAAAAAAAAAGGTTCGAGACAAAAGGGACTAGAATTATAAAATTCTAAACAGTTCATTAACCTATATATATCCATCCATCGTATTGTTTTCTCTATACAAAAGAATATAAAAAATTCTTTGATTCCCTAGAGTGTTCTAAATGTAAAAAAAGAATTTAAAATTTTTCTTTATCTAATAGCTTTTGAATGACCTCGCCTTCTTTAAAAAAATAAAATTTTTTTTTTTATAATAAAATTATTCTGTTTTATGAAATAAAAAAAAAGAACTTGTTTGTTTGTTTGTTTTTGTTTAAATTAAATTAATACATCAAACAAGTGAGTGAGAAAGAGAGAGTTTCATTGGAAAAAGCAAAGTATATAAAGTCAATCCGTGAGGTTAACTTTCAGAAACCACAATTTTTTTTTTTTTTTTAAATAATATTAAAAATGATAGCAAAAAGCTATGTCGTGGCCAGAATTGGCAAGTTATTTACAGAAGAGTAAATTACACAGTTATTTACGCGTAAATTATTACCTATACCGTCGTAAATAACTGTAAAAAACCAACTGCCTGAAAAAAAAAACAGGTTAAAAGCTTTTATTTCATATTTTTGTGTGTTTTAGAGCATTAACGCTTTTGTTTTCTTTTTATTTAGTGAATAAAATAATCTAAATGTTAATAAAATAATTAAAAAATGAAATTCAAAATTTAAATATGGTAAACTAACCTACAAATGTCATTTCATTTGTAAGTATATTTATTATTTTCTTTAATTAATTAATATCAGATAATTAAATTCAGTTTGCTTTTATTTTATTTTTTGTTGTTTCTGATAAGGAACTAAACAATTTTAGAATATATATGGCCCGAAAAGTGGAATCTGGTCTGGCAATCCTCCATTACTACATTCAAAACTCCTCAACCAAGCTGATTTTTCGACAAGAATGTAGGAAGGGAAAAATAAAAACAAAGTTTTATATTTTTCCAAATGAGTTTAATTCCTAATGTTTCGAAGGTACAAAGGCTCTTCTTCTTTAGAGGAAGCTCATTTTACACCAAGGGCGGATACAAGGGGGGGGGGGGGTAAAGGGGGTAATACCCCCCCCTAAGATCTGAAAAAAATACTTTTTTTTTTCAAAAAAAAATGTATTTTTAATGTAAAATTTTAAAAATTAATACTTAAAAATTTGATTTGTATTTATATTCTGGCAAACAAATACAGAATGCGTCTTTAAATTACCGAAATTAAGAAAAAAAAATAGTGTCGAATGGTAGAAACCAGTCACTCCAGATTATCCCCCTCCCCCAACCCCTGAGAAACACCTCTGGATCCGCCACTGTTTTACACTCTGATGACATTACAATAACAACCAAAATTTTTTGGATAAACAAAGCCATTTGACTCCAGTGAACATTCTGATCTAAAATCAGATTTGAGATCTCAAATGCAAATCAGTTGACACAATGGGCGATTTGCGAAAAAAATAACGTTAATTGAAAAAAAAAAATGTAAGTGACAGCGAGAAATGAGTATTATTTTATGCGACGTTGCCGGACTGGTCTGAGTCACGTGACTTACTTATTTTTTAAAAATTAACTCTCATTTTGGAGAATTTTTTTGACTTTCATGTATAAATATCTTTAAAAGCGTTGGGCAGAAACTTTTGATTTTATGTTTCACGTATTCCTCGGAAACGAATTGATAAAATGTAAGTTTTTTGTTTTTGTATCTATTACACCAGTGGCTGTATAATTCGATATGTGTGCGTTTCGTCGACATTCCCCATAGACTACATGTTAAATTTCAATTTTTTAAAAATTAATTACACGATAACCCTACGTCAGATCTGCTTCAAAATTTTATTTTATACCTATGTGATAGTGATTAATAACATATTAAAAAATTAGCTTTTAATCTAATACCGCAACGATGTTGCTCTTCTTCGACTAGAAGATTTCTTGAAGGCTAATCAAAAATACAACTCTTAATAATACTTATTAATTCGGGGTAAGAAAAAGGGGGGTGGGGATGCACAGTAGTTCCTTGCCTCCAATTCTCAATTAGGGATTAGACTTATTAATAATTAATATTATAATGAAGTCAAAATATGTTTCTTCATTATCTGGTTTCGATTTATCGAATAAAACACATGGCCTATAATATTAATATGAAAAGACAAAGTAGAGAGTCAATCAATGTGATTAACTTTCAGAAACGACTTTATTATGATTCATACAGTGTGATCCAAAAATTTCTATTTACGTAAAAATTTATTAAAGAATTGAGAAAAGATTTAAGCATATGTTTCCCTTCGTCGTCTTTGTTGTTGTTGTTGTTGTTTTGTTTATTTTCCTCCTCAAATGACTTGGCAGGATCGTTTTTCCTCCTTCTGACGTTTTTGATCAATTAGCTAGCTGCTGCTTGCTGCTTCTCTTGTTTGTGTTTGTTTTTAGTCAGTCAGCACTCTTTAGTGAACGAGGTGGGGAGTGAGGGGGACGGGGAGGGGAGGGTGATCATCACACGGGCGCGACGTAATTAAAAGTCGCCTTGATTGCCTCTTAATTAATTACATCACCTTCTGAGTTGAGTTGTGAAAAAATGAAACAAAATAAAGTTACAAAAGACCTTTAAATTTGTAAAATATTTTTTTTTTTTTAACCTAAGATGGCGGTCATTAACGTCCAAAAAGAGGACTAAGAGTGGCCTCTAAATTTGTATC